>VMDO01000473.1:9470-97662 GCA_007922755.1 Pedetes capensis
GGGGGTGTAATTCATTGGTAGAGCACTTTCCTGGCATTTGTAAGATCTGAGCTTGATGAAAGGAAGGAAGGAAGGAAGGAGGGAGGGAAGGGAGGGAGGGAGGGAGGGAGGGAAGGAAGAAAGAAAGAAAAAGAAAAAAAAGGAAAGGAAAGGAAGGAAGGGTGAGAGGGATAGAATAAAAGAAGAAAAAGGAAGGAAAGAGAGAGAAAGAGGGAAAGAAGGAAAGGAGGCAAACGAAGGGAGGGAGGGAGGGCAAGAAAAAGAGGCAAAGGACTTGTGTAGATATTTCACTGAAGAGACACAAAAATGGCCAAGAAGTACATTTTAAAATGCTCAGCATCACTACTGGATTAATTAATGGTTCCATTAATTGGAACCCTTGTTAGTAGGAATGTAAAATGGTATAGTCAAAATGAAATGTATGGTAGTTCCTCAAAAAAAAAATTAATAATAAAATGACCACGTGACCCCACAATTCCACTTCTGGGTTTATCATGAAAAGAAATGAAAGCAAAGTCTTGAAGAGAGATTTGAACACTCACACTCATGGCACCATCACTCACAAGACCCCAAAACAGGAAGCAACTCAAGTGTCCCTCAGCAGATATAGGGATAAAGAAGATATGGTTTATACACCCAATATACCCAACCGCGATAAGGAAGAGGTTCTAACACATTACAACACGGGTGAAGCCTGAGAATATTTTGCTAAGCGAGATGAGCCAGTTGTAAAAAGATAAATACCACATGATACTACTTACATGCGGTATCTACAACAGGCAAAATCATCGGGACTAACAGAATGGTGGTTGCCAGGAGCTGGAGAGAGGGGAAAGGGGGAGTTGTTTAATGGGGGTGGAGTTTCAGTTTTGCCAGCCAAAAAAGTTCTGAGAATTGGTTGCATAACAACATAAATATACTTAATGTTACTGAATTGTACACTTAAAACAGGATGGTAAGTTTTGCTGTGTATCTTACAAGAGTTAAAAATATTTTCCTTTAAAGCAAATTGACTCACTGGATAAAGTGGCACACACAGGTAATCCCAGCATTCGGGAGGCTGAGGCAGGAGGATCTCAAGTTCCAGGCCAGCCTAGGCTACATAGCGAGACTCTGTCTCAAAAAAAAAAAAAAAATGTACATTGAAATGAGAGGTCAATACATTCATCCCTTCATTTGCTGCCACATCTGGCTTGGCTTCTAGAAACTTAGAAAATGGCTGTTAGCAGCTGGGCGTGGTGGTGCATGCCTATAATCCCAGCGGCTTGGGAGGTGGAGCCAGGAGGATCACAAATTCAAGACCAGAGGAAGTCTGCATAACTTAGCAAGACCCTGTCTCAAAAAGGAAAGGAAAAAAAAAAAAAAAAAAAGGACTGGGGGTGCAGCTCAGTGGTCCAGTACTTGGAAAGCATGCAAGCGCGAGGCCCTGGGTTCAACCCCTAGTACCGCGAAAAAATAAAAAAGAAAGAAAAGAAAATTGCTGTTGGCAAGGAGTTAGTGATCTGGTTGATCACTTAAGTCCTGGAAGCCACAGAGGGCAAGGGCTTGCAGAAGTCCTGTGTGAGCAGTGGAGTCAGGACTTGGAAGGAGGGGCTCCTGACTCCCAGGCTGGGGCTCTACCCTGTGCTGGGGTTCATAAAATAATGCCCCAGGAACTGGCACCTTTGTACACTGACCATTTTAAATCAACAGCACTTGTGAGACTTTTTTCTGAAGCTCCTCTCTCTCCTTAAAGATCAGAACAACCAGAGAGGAACAAAATTACCTTCAGTCACCTTTCTGGTGACTCATTAACCTGGTTCTCATTAACCATGGAAGATGAAACTCCTGTCACAGGAGAAACACACATAAAAAGCACACCTACCACCCAGAGTTTTGTCTCACACCATGGTCTGGTCTTCAGGCCCATTTGCGTCTCTCCTAAAATCACATCCTACCTTTCTGAATCTTTACCTGCCCCTGTCCCCCTCCCCTGTAAGTTGTTATTGTTGTTAGGTGCCATGGAGTTGGGTCCGACTCACAGCAACCCTATGTACAACACAACAAACCCCTCCCTGATACGGTGCCATGCCCGGCACTATATCAGTGCTTCTCTGCTACTCAGAGGGTTCTCAATGGCTGATTGGTTTGGGACTGTTTCAGGAGTGGGCTGCCAGGTCCTTCTCCCATTTTTGCGGTGCTGGAGATCAGACCCATGGTCTCAGAGCATGTGGAGCAAATGCTCTACCAACTGAGCTAAACCCCAGCCGCTCCCCTACAGGAGGGGAGCCGCCTGGCCCTCAGGTTCCACGTTAAGTATGGTTCCTGTGCACAGGCCCATGTAGATAAACAGGCATGCCTTTCCTCCTATTAATCTCTTTGCTCAGACTTAAAATTCCCTTTGCCCCTATATCTACTTCACAACCTCATAAGGACAGCCTGTGTCCGATGAGGTAACTAGATCCATTCTAGGCTCCTTTGCAGACACCATCCACCAGGGTGGTAGGCAAGCCTGTAAGGGATGCACCTTTGGTTAAATCCCACATGACCTGAATTTCGAAGTCCTTTGAACAAACCTGGAGGGACAAAAAGGAGAATGAAAGGAGAATTTCTTTGTCTCTTTAAGATGGAGGAGGGGGTTTTGCTCCATTAGTAGAGTGCCGCTCTGTGCTCTCGGAGGCCCTGGGTTCAATCCCCAGCACTGCAAAAATGGGAGAAGGACCTGGCAGCCCACTCCCGAAACAATCTGCCATTGAAAACCCTATGGATAGCAGAGAAAGCACTGACATAGTGTTGGACATGGCACAGTGGTGGGTAGTGTTTCATTCTGTTGTACACATGGTCACTATGAGTTGGACCCGACTCAATGACACCAAACAATAACATTATTCTACATTGTAAACAACCAACTTACTACTTTCCACCTGCAGACAATAACATCACAGTATGTGGCATACATACAAATGACTTTTTATTTTACTTTGATTATTAGGAAACGATACCAAAACAGTTTAAATCAAAGCTAACAAATGAATGTCTTGGCAGTTAATTGGCTGATTTTATTAAAGAGATATTTGTTTAAGCTGAAAAAAAATGTTTATCTCATTGGCTCTTGGCTTTGGCTGGAACCTTTGAAATTAAGGCCACGGTGCTGATAAGAAATTCACCCCTGAGCACTGCACTCCCCTTCAGCACATAGCAACAGAGGGGCCGCACGGGTCTATGCTGACCTGTTACCCAGCCCTCTACCTACCAGTTCCCAGCCGCTGATTTTGGACAAATTTGCTTTCAGCTGGCTAGGCTCTGCATAGTCCGTTTCTCAAGGTCACCAGGCTCAGTGCACAGTGGCGTGTGAGGTAGTTCTTTGCATTTTGCAGACATTTTTGTTTGTATTCTAACCAGGGGCAGATTGTCCCAAATAGGACATCTGCGGGCTCCCTGCTGGAAACGTCCCCCGCAGGCCCACGTCTGCGTGTCAGTCTGCCACTGCCTCGGATTCTAGCTCTTCAAATCCAGAGGGATGTTTTCTTCGTCCACACATTGCTTAGGTTTCAACTGGCTGCTGAGTGTCAAAAAGGAATACCTCAAGCCACCTGCCATACTGAAAGGAGAAAAGGGAAAATACATAACAGGGAATTCCAGAGGCGCCACCGCCAGCACTTGCTGACATCTTTCAAAATAGGTTGTTGTTCTTGTTGTTAGGTGCCATTTGAGTCGGGACCAACTCATAACGACTCTCAGAGGCTTTTCAATGGCTGATTGTTTCAGGATTGCTTTGGGAGTGGACTGCCACATCCTTCTCCTGCCTTTACAAATATGTTGTTGTGCCGGGCGCAGTGGCGCACGACTGTAATCCCAGCGGCTCGGGAGGCAGAGGCAGGAGGATCTCAAGTTTGAGACCAGAAGCAGTCTGCGTAACTTAGTGAGACCCTGTCTCAAAAAGTAAAAAATGGGCTGGTGGTGCAGCTCAGTGGTCCAGCACTTGCAGAGCATGCAAGCGCGAGGCCCTGGGTCCAACACCCAGTACCGCAAAAAAAAAAAAAAAAAAATGTTGTTGTTGTTGTTGTTAGGTGCCGTCAAGTCAGTATCCGACTCATCACAACCCTACCTACAACAGGGGAAACACCACTGCCAGTGCTTCTCTGCTGTTCATAGGGTTTTCAATGGCGGATTGAATTTTAGGAGTGGGCTGCCGGGTCCTTCTCCCAAGCCTACAGCACCTGGTGTTCCCAGGTGGTCTCCCATCCAAGTACCAACCAGGCCCGACCCTGCTTAGCTTTTGAGATTTGATGGGATCAGTGCCACAGGGCTACGGCTGCAGGCTTTACAAATAGAGTCAGCTTAATTTGGAGGGAATTATTTAGACCTCTGGTTATTTTTCCCCCAAGTCTGAGGATTACTTTACTTAATGAGAATTTTTCCTTTTATTTACAAACCTTTAGGAGCAGACAGGGTTGGGGTTTGGCTCAGTTGGTAGAGAGCTGCTCCACAATCTCTGTGGAGCTAGGTTCAATCCCTAGTATCATAGGAATGGAAGGATGTGGCAGTCCACTCCCAGAAAACCACTCCTGAAATAATCAGCCATTGAAAACCCCATGAGGGTCGCTGTGAGTCAGACTCAACTCAAGGGCACCTAACAACAACAATGGGCAGAAAAAAAGGCAAGAAAATCTAATCCAGAACCTCAGAAAGGTAAGGAGCACCTGGTTTTTTATTGAATGAACTATATACAATTATGCAGAAATAGTGACCCTATCTGGGACCACAAAACGTCTTTCAAAAGTATCCTAACCAATCCTCCCAGCATTCCTTGGGCACAGCACTTAGAAAGGGCACAAATGAATGATACCCCCTTGGCAGGAGAAAGATAACTTAGGGGACCTTTTGTGGGGAAGCTGCATGAATTGAACTCAAAATCTAGCCCTATGAATTTTCATGACATGTGACCCACCCCATGGGTCCACATAAGGAATTATGTCATAAAGACAGAGGAACGCTTGCCTACCACTCATGGGGTTCTGTGCCCAGCACTGCCCAAAAAGGAAAAAGTAACATTTCCCTTTGCTCTTTTGCTAATTACATACATATGAATCATACTACAGCCCTTATTTTACTAAAATGAGTTTGTTTAAAATTCTCACTCACCAAATATTTAATCCTACAAAATTTAACAGGGAGAAAACGTAGTCTCCACCAACTAACATGCCAATGTAGGCAACGGATACATTCTGCAGAAAGAGAGAGAGGATTTGTCATTAAAACTAAAGGGTATAGGGGAAAAAACATGTGGCAAAACCTAAAACTAGACATGTTTGTTATTTTGCATAGAGACTCATAGATAGTAGCTATTCTTGGAATGTGGAATAAATAAATAACAAATCATTACATGTGGCTCCATAAAGAAATGAGGTGAACCATGGCCTCATAACAGAAAACTGTGTTTTCATCTCTCTCTGGTCCAGGCAAAAGTTAGAAGAACTGAGTCATAATCAGCTTGCCAGATCCCATCTTTTCACCATCACTGGGTTGTGAATTTTAGTCATATTAACCCTAAACTTGAACAGATAAAGACACCTAATAAATTCCATGCAGTACACTGTCTAGTATATTCTAGGAAATTTGGGGTCAGGCAACAGACAAGCTGAGGCAAATATGCTTTTTCACTCACTGTAGGAGTTGATGTGAACAGAAAAATGAAATAACTATAAACTAGAATTTGGAACACCTCACCCCCTTTCATTTGTGTGTGTTTGTATGTGTGTGTGTTCAAATGCATACATACACACAAATACCCACATACCAATCCACAAGTCCATAGCCCTATGAGTAGAGACCTAGTTGAAAACAGTTCTTCAAACCCTGCACTGTGGCACACACCTGTAACCCCAGCGACTCAGGAGGCTGAGGCAGGAGGAGCACAGGTTTGAGGCCAGAGGCAGCTTGAGTAACTTAGCAAGATCCTGACTCAAAATTAAAAACTAAAAATGGGCTGGGAGTGCAGCCCAGTGGTAGAGCACTTGCAAAGTATGTGCAAGGGAAAGCCCCTCAGTTCGGCTTCCAAGTACTGAAAAAAGAAATTAAAAAGAAAAAGCAAGCAAGCAATCAGTTCTTCGAAAAAGTCCCTTTCTTAGTGGGAGGCTCACCCAGAAAACCAAACTGTAGACCACAAGGTGATGATAGATATTTGGACTTCTTATTCTCCAGTTTCTAGTTCTTTTTCCCAAGTTATCCCCTCTGACCCATCCCCAATCTAAAAGTAAAAACTTGTCTTTCTTTTTTAAATAAGCAAGACCTCCCTCTGTTTTCCACATTAGATTCCAAGAAGGGACCACTCAGATCCAGCTGAGAATGTCACGGGCCTCCCGTTCTTACTGCGCATGTGTCAACACCAACAACCAAATCAAATTCAGCATCTGTCATGCAGTTTGGATTTAATTCCCCGATCTGGTTGCTCTCTGCTAGTCTCTGTCACTTACCTTGATGGCTCCAACCACCGCTGTGGTCAGGGCAGAGTTGTAATAGCTGCACAGAGCCGTGGAGTACATCAGCAGAAACCTGAGGGAAGAAACAGCCTCGTGAGACCCACCCTGTGCGGGGCAGTCGCCGCAGGCAGTAAGAGTCTTCCAGCGGCCCAGGCACACACACGTTAAGCAAATAAAAAGAAATGCATATCATAAAAAGTTTTATAACCTACCCCTAAAGACCTCTGCTAATTGGACTTATCACAGGAAAACATCCCAGCTGCACATCGGCCAAACCTCCTAACTCAGTGTCCTGGTTTTCTCTGTGCATTTCCCATTAGTGTTTCCGAGAGGTGGAGGCAAGAAGAGATTTGTTCTAATGACTTGAAATCGTATATTTAACAGCAATGTGGCAACAGTGGTGTTTGACCCTCTCTGCATCAGGATCACCTGCTGAACTTCTGACACACCATAGTGCCTGACGGAGGCTCTCGTTCAATTGGCCTGAGGTGGATCCCTAGACATGCACAACATAAAAGCTCCAGAGATGTTTCTCATACGTGCAGCCAGCATTGAGGACACAGGTGTTAGAAGGGAAAATCAGCTGAACAACTGCTGGCCTCGGACAAAGAACTTGAAATTAATTGGGATTCCACAGGCACATGATGCTCCTGTCCTCTAGTACCAAAGCCAGTTCAGGCATTTAACTTGTCAATAAGATGCCTGCAGACCTGTGAGACCGAACACCAGACAAGAAAACATACACAGGCAGGGAATGTAGACTCCAGTCAGGGGTAAGGAAATGAGTTCATTCTTATCAAGTACTGACAGAAGCTAGCCACGATCTAAGTGGGGTGCAACTTCCCACCTAAATCAGATGATTAAGTGTCAAAATTGGCTGAGGGGATTAGGAATGCAGAGTACTTGCCAGGTGTGCACCAGACCCTCAGTTTGATCCCCAGCACCAAAATACATACATACATATGTACATACATACATACATACATACATACATACATACATACATACATAAAGTAAATAAAGAAAGAAATAGCCAAGAGTGAAACTTGAAAGGCAAGTACAGAATATAGGAGGTGCAGGAGTCAAAGGCAAATCCCAGAAAGAAGGCATGAGCTCAGATCCCCCATTGACGGAGCAAAGCAAACTTAACTCCAAGAACTCAATGCACCTTAAGTCTAGCAACACTGCTTCTGTTAGAATTTAACACTCAGTTTTGGGGGCTAGGTTCAAATTTCTGTTTGTCACCTGCAGGATCAGGGTCACAAATCTTCAGTGCTGCAACCTCTTTTGGACTGCATATGTTTATTACCAGGAATGACAGAAGGGGAAAAAATAAAGTACATCAAGCTTTACATTAGGTTAAAGAATAAATACACTTGCAAATTTAAATATTGTAACCTTCAGAATAATGTGTGCATTTGTTATTCGGTCACTAAAACAGTTTGACAAGTTTGAGAACATTTGTGATTTTAATTTGAAATGGGCAATGGATATTGGAATTGCAATTTTAATTTGAAAGGAATAAGTGAGAGTCTCAGTAAGCCGGTGTAGACAGTATCTGAATGTTTTCTTAAAAAGTTGGTTGGCCACATTTCCAAGTTTGGTTTATTAGATTTCCAAGAGCTGCTTAAGTGCATAAAGCAAATCTATTAGCTTTGCTAGTCAGACTCAGGGGTTAGAATAGTTGCAGAAAAAAAAGGGGGCAGATCATGATTGTAAATGCAGCTTAAAATGTTTCAAATTGTTTAATTCACTAACTTGTAAATGGAACTAATTTACAGTAAAACATTTAGGAGATTTTAGTCAGTTAAAGGTGAGTGAATAAACCCTGAGTCAAATAATGAAAGGCAGTGTCCTTATTTTTACTGAAAAAAGTCAGTAGTTTCATAAATAGAGCACTAGTAATTAGAAACTGAACTTGCAGGCTTATGAAAATCTGTTTTTTAAATTGTTATAATTTTAATAAATTCAGCATTAATTTAAAGAACTTATAAAGAATGCTACTCAGGCATAAAATGAAAAGATTAAAAACCTCAACCCCATGTCACTGCATGCCAACTCAGCCTTGGTGATCAGAAGAGCTAATTCAAGCATCTACCCTAGACAAGCTCAGCATCCAGTAAAAGATGTACAGCCCAGGCGAGCACAGGCAAGCTGTGTCCTACGGCCTTCTAAAACTCGAGCACAGCCTTCAACCAAGGACAAATAGCCCAACTCCAGGGTTCCTATTGGGCTACCCTGGAAACCATCTCGCCTTGCATTGAGAATCAGTGTGTATGGATCTAAGATCCCACCATCCATCTGCAGGAGTGTGGGTGACCAGGACATTCACTGGGCGGGCTGAGCTAGAGGAAGAGAATCCCTCTAACATTCTGGAGTGGCTCTGAATGAACCCCAATCTTCCTTACAGTCGGCAGAAAGGCTGTACTTCTCAATATGCCCACTAGATGTCACCAAAGAGGGTAAATAGAAACCAAGAGACTTAAAGTATTATATTTAAATTACTTTTAAAGAAACATAACCTATTTCTATTTGTAAATAAGTACAGTGCACTGGGTAAGACCAAGACTTTGAACTAAAAGAGCCTCTTGTTTCTAAAAATGGTATTAAATACAAAACGGGTTTTCCCAAGGCTATATGGCATGATTTGGGAGTCATAAACAACTCAGATGGCCTAGTTTACTACTTAATACTGATTACCATTCTGTATACGGACACATACAGAAATTCAGCACATACAGGCCACAATGGGGACGTACATGTTTCATCTCTGGTTCCAGGCTCATGTCCTCCTCCCCAGGGCAGGCCACAGAAACCACAGCTTCTCTCCCCAAGGTAAGCCATACACTCTGATCCTTCTCTGCTTTTCTGGGAGCAGGCCACAAGGGAGTTCTCTGACAGGAAATGGTAAGAACTGCCATTTCAGAGGGAGGGGGCCCTGCCTCATGTCTCCAAGGAAGGAATGCTGCACACAGAGACCAGGAAGAATCTGGACAGGCCTCGCAGGCGTCCCCACCCGCCCCAGCAGCACTAGGTCTGACCCTTTCTGTCCAGTCACATTTCTACATGAGCATGGTTGTGCAGTGAAGTCACCATGCAACCATGAAGGACGTGGTCTGAGAGCTCCTGGCCAGCCAACCACCTGGAGGCTTTAGAAAGGTGAACTTAGCCACAGGCCATGAGGATGGTCCTCCCCAACTTCTCAGCGAGAGAAGCTTCTGCTCGGGGGACCCTGTCACACCTTACGCTGTGTATCTCTTCATCTGGCTGCCTGGTGGCGCCTTAAAACACCCTCTATAATCAGCTGCTCAGTGCATCGTGTTCCCCCGAGTTCTGACAGCCGCTCCAACGGATTACTCAAACCTGAGAGAACCTCGATTTTAGCCAGTCAGTCAACAGTTCTAGACTCAAAACAGCTTCTGAAGTAGGGATAGTCTTGGGGCCTGAGCTCTCCCTGAACCTGTGGTGTGTGGCCCTCCCTCCTGATGGAAGTGTCAGAACTGAACACCCAGCCGGTGGTGTCCTCTGCAGAAATGATGCCTGCTTGCTAGCAGGGAGAGATCCTCACGCACGGGATGAGGTCACAGAAGCAATGTGTGCTGTGAGGGTCCAACAGGACAAACTGGGTTTGTTTTTTCTCCTCAGGATCCAAGCACATTATTTTCTTATGAGGCCAGATTTCAAAGACTTTCAAGGCAGGAGCCTGTAATCCCAGCAACTAGGAAACTGAGGCAGAAGGAGTCTGAGGCCAGGGGCAGCCTGCACAACTTAGCGAGACCTGGCACAAAATGAAAAAATATAAAAAGAGGCTGGGGGTGCAGCTCAGTGGTTCAGCACTTGCTTAGTGTATGTGAGGCCCTGGGCTCTACCCTGAGATATGAAAGAGAGAGAGAGAGAGAGAAAGAGAGAGGGAGAAGGATAAAGGAGAAGAAGAAGAAGAAGAAGAAGAAGAAGAAGAAGAAGAAGAGGAGGAGGAGGAGGAAGAGGAAGAGGAAAGGAGGAGGAGGAGGGGGAGGAGGAGGAGGAGGAGGAAGAGGAGGAGGGAAGGAAAGGCAAGGGAAGGGAAGAGAAGGGAGGAAAACTTCAAGTAACCCAGCGCTGCCATCTCTGGGAATAACTTGCTCCAATCCCACAATTCCATGACATGCCAGAGATGCGCAAGGTCAGAGGACGGCCATGGTGCATCTTTGTGAAGCATCGATTTTCTGTCAAGATCTGCCTTGTCGGGAGCCAGCAAGGACGGTCACACTCTCGACAGGTTCTGTCACTCCTGCGTGCAGGCAGTCAGCAGAATCCTGCTTTCCCGCCAGGCATGGTGGACACTCCTGTACTCCCTCCCACGTGGGAGGCAGAGGCAGAAGGACCACAGGACCTGGACCACACAATGAGACCTTGTCTCAAAACAAAACAGAACAACACAACAAGCAAACAAAGAATCCTGCTTGCTTCTGACCCTGCATCTTCAAAGGTATGAGCTGAAAATTCAAAAACAGCAGTTTGTGCCGTGAGTAGGGAAAATTTGATAGCTTCATGTTTCAATTAAGGAATATACTACTACTTCAGAAGGATCAAAAGCCAGCTACTGGGGCAGAAATGGATTAGGATAATCCTTTTGGGACCTAGGGGCTGGTGCCAGCCGCTGGAAGGAATGCACTGGGACCTGTAACTTCTCAGCAAGATTTTTAAAACCTGCAGAGCTAGCTTTTTAAATATCCAGCTTGCCAACTTAAATTGCAATCTGTATTTTACCTTTGGCCTCACCAGATTCTCTTGGCTCCCATGGTCCAGGTCACCTTCCTGAGGCAACGTGACAGAACCAATATGCTGTGTTTGCCAATTCTTGATCACATAGCCTGTAGGCTCCTAATGCCGAGTCCTTAGCCACAACTCAAAAGAAAATTAAACACCTGCCCCTTCACCATTCCATTGCCTTCTTAACATCATTTTAAAAGTATAATAACTTTTTAATTATATTTTCAACTTGGAATAGAGGTTTGGTGGTTGAGAAAAGCAAGTTTGAAATGCAAACTTAAAAGCAGTGAAATTAATGAAGAGGCTGCATCCAGCTCCCCTGGCGTCCTGCGTGGAGACATGCCTGCAATGAACATCAGATGCCCACTGAGCCCTGGTCAAGAGGGAAGGGACAGCCTGGGCCCAGGGTCAGGCACCCTGAAATACAAGGATGTGCCTGGAAGCTCACAATGGCTTCTGCTGTTGTGAAGAAGCCAATGATTCGATCCACAATAGCATCTTTGAGAATCTGCAAGGGTGCAGGATTCTGAAAAATCCACGAGCCAGAACTAAAGCTTCCTTCCACAGCAGTCTCCACATTAAAACCTGACCATGGACGGTGAAGTAGATATAAGAGAAGAAAAGTTACTGAAGCCATAGGCCTGAGGGAGAGTCAAATCTGTGTGGGGAGAAAGAAGTTAATCAGACTCAATAGGTTGACCTCAAGCAACAGAAATATTAACAAGAGCATTTCTTACTGAGCATTGAGCATATTCCAAGTCCTCTTTACTAATAAATCAATCTACATAACCACATCCTATGAATCAAGAAGTTTAGCTTACTCTTCCCATTTTATTTTCATTTCCTTTTATATTTATTTATTTATTTCAGTACTGGGGAGGTTTTTTTTATTGTTGTTATTGTTTGTTTTGTTTTGTTTTGTTTCTTTTATTTTGTTTTGCAGTCCTGGGGGTTGATCCCAGAGCCTCGCACTTGCATGTTTTGCAAGTGTGGTACCACTGAGCTGCACGCCCAGCACTTTTTTTTTGAGACACGGTCTCACTAAATTACGCAGACTGCCTCTGGTCTCGAATTTGCGATCCTCTTGCCTCCACCTCCTGAGTCACTGGGATTAGAGGCTTCCGCCACTATGCCCAGCTAATACTGGGGAGTTGTATGCAGGACCTTGCATATAGTTTTGCAAGTGCTCTACTATTGAGCTGAACTCCCAGCCTTTTTTTTTTTTTTTTTTTCCTTCGAGACAGAGTCTCACTAAGTTGCACAGGGTACTTCCGTCCTCAAATATGTGACCCTCCTGCCTCTGCCTCCTGAGTTGCTGAGATTACAGGTATGAGCCACTGCGCCCACTTTATTGTTCCCATTTTAAAGATAAGACAGCCGAGGCTCACAGAGGCTAAGTGACTTGTCCAAGAACCCACAGCAAATAAGGGGCAAAGCCAGGATTCACACCCGAGGCATCTGATTCCAGAATTCAGGCTCGTCCCATTGGAACGGCACTACGACGTTAGTCCCATGAGAAGACGCACCAAGAGAGCTGACATTTACCCAGTTTTCATCCTTAGGATCAGATGGACACTACCTGTTAACGATGTCATCATGCAGTGCACATTCATTTATCTACAGTGGCTGTATCGTTATGACATTTTCATTCCAAAATGCTTCTGATAAAAAGTTAATACCAAGAAATCGTTGGTTTTCTAAGAAGCACGTTTTTAAATGTGGTGGGGGGAGAGATGCTCTGTCTCATCCCCAGAGGGGCTCAAGTCCCTGACAGACCAGCCTTCGAGTGGCAGACACAGCTGGGGCTGGGGCCGCATGACACAGAGGACAGCCAGTTCCAGATGCATGACTTCTTGATGCCTTTCATGCAGTGAGGAAAGTGAAAGGAAGCTCAGAGGAATGAGAACAGCATCTCAGGTCAGAGGAGAAAAACATCACAGCCCAGGAAAGGAGCTGGGCAGAGTTCGTTTGGCTTTGGCTGATTTTAATTTGTAATCAGAGAGAGAGAGACAGAGACAGAGAAAGACAGAAAGAGGTGGCTTGACAAAGGGTAACCTACAAGTGTGCTTCACATTGTTTTTCAAGATTCAATATTCTCAGTCACCACCTGAAAGCTACAAGTATTTAACTTCACATCCGCTTCCAAGGAAGGCTAAGTGCTCTACAGGGCCCTCCCGTCGCAGAACGACCTGGAAAGGACACTTACTGGAGACATTACTGACCTTGAAAGAGGCACAGCAGCACGTCCCCAGCCCCCCAGTGAGAAGCAGATGGTCACAACAGGTTGTCTGGGGTGGGGACCAGAGGAAGATCACTGTCTGGAACCAAGTCTTGGACCAAACTCTGGCAGGGAGGGCCACCAAGCCAGATCCCCAACAACACCAGGCCCTGGGCAACCCCTGGCTACCTGCAGAAGCAGAATTTGTTCCTGCAGGAAAGGTTGTGAGTCTCCCAATTTCAGGCCACAGAACTGAATAAGAGTAGACAATCTGCTCACAATCACCAGTCACCAAACACAGAGATCCAGAGCAACCAACTCCATACTTAGATACTGCAGTCAGCAGGTACAGACTGTAAAATAGCTGTGCATGTAACATTTGGGAGGATGTAGCAGTCCACTCCCGACGCAATCCCAAAACAATCAGCCATTGGAAACCCTATGAGAGTCACTATAAGTAGCACTGGACTCCATGGCGCCTAACAACAACACAGCAACTAACAACAACATGGAACACGTAGAGAAATGAAAGGTACAGGCACAAAGATCTCAGTGAAAGAACATTAGGAATAAGTAGATAAATTTAAGGACAAAAGCCTGTGGAACTTTTAAAAATAAAAAATAAAATAGTTAAAAAAATTCCATAAACAGGGTGGCCATTAAATTTAACACAGTTAAAGAGAGAGTTCAATGAATGAAAGATGTACATGAAACCTGTCAGTGTATGTCCCTATATCACTGAAATTACAATCAAGAAGTAAAGAATGTTGGTCAGAACGTGATGTATATATATGCAGTGGAATACCTGTATTATTCAGCCATAAAGAATGAAAATATGTCATTTGCAAGAAAAATGATGGAACTAGAGATCATCACTTTAAGTAAAATAAGCCAGACTAAGAAAGAGAAATGCCATGTTTTCACTCACATATGGAAACTAAATTTATCTTAAAAGAAAAAATATATATGTGTGTGTGTGTGTGTGTGTGTGTGTGTGTGTGTGTGTGTGTGTATAGGGCTGGGATGTAGCTCAGTTGGTAGAGTACTGGTCTGCAGTCTCTGAGGTCCTGAGTTCGATTCCTAGCACCGCAAAATGGGAGGAGGACGTGGCAACCCATTCCCAAGGCAATCCCGAAACAGCCATTAAAAACCCTATGAGGGTTGCTATGAGTCAGACATGACTCAACGGCACCTAACAATAACACACACACACACACATACATATTGTTAGGTGCTGTTGAGTCGTGTCGGCACCTGACAACACGACGGCACCTAACAACAACACACACACAAGCATATGTGTGTGTGTGTTGTTGTTGTTGTTGTTTTTAGGTACTGTGAGTTGTGTCTGACTCATAGCGACCCTCATAGGGTTTTCAATGGCTAACTGTTTCGGGATTGCCTTGGGAGTGGGTTGCCACGTCCTCCTCCCATATTTCCCATACTGGGAATTGAACTCAGGACCTCAGAGACTGCAGAGCAGCGCTCTACCAACTGAGCTACATCCCAGCATGCATACATATATGCAGGGCACATATCTGGGGTAGAGAGGGGATTAGTGGGAGGGACAGGAGAATATTGGGGAGCGATAATGAGGGGCAGAAAAAGTACAAAGCACATGATACAACTGTATGAAAATCCCACAAAGAAACTCATTATATTGTATGCTAATAAAGCTTTTTAAATATACCTGGGGGGAAGAAAAAGAGTGTTGGTCAAAGAGATCATGAGTATAGTCATTTACACATGATGCAAACTGAAGTATTTAAAGTAAAAAAAAAAATCAAAAATAAGGGGCATGTTCACTTTTTTTGTGTGTGGCACTAGTGGTCCAAGCCAGGGCCTTGAACATGCTAAATAAGCCCCTCCCCCACTGAGGGCACCCCCAGCCCTTGTTGATTTTTCTTCACAGAAAAAGAAAAGAAGAAAAAGAAAAGAAGGGAAGGGAAGGGAAGAGAAGGAAAGGAAAGGGAGGGGAGGGAAAGGAGGGGAGGGGAGGGGAAGGGACTGCCTGCTGGACCATACAACAGCCTGGACATCTCTCCCCAGAAACTTCTCTGAATATTGCAGGTATAGCACTAGAGAAAAGGGCTGCGGCTGCCACATTCTTATGTAAGGAAGGGATCCTGGAAATGGAAGGACACATGGTGGCACATGGTGACAAAAACGCAAGAGTGAACTTGAGAGGTCGCTGACTTCACTGTAGGGGAACTTTCAGAAGTGAACAGGTGGCAGAATCACATTGTGGGGTAGAAGGTAACAAGGGCATGATTCCTTAAAACCACCCAGAATCTAATGCTTGCTCATCGTCTGTGAGGCTGAGCTCCCAGGTCCCCTGGGGCCCCATCAACCCATCTGCTATAGGGGCACAGTGGCCCCTCCATAATACACGGGGCATTGATTCCAACGCCCATGATATCACAATCCAAAGACGTGCCAGACCCCTATATAAGATGGCGTAGCGTTTGCATAGAACCCACGCACCCCCTCCTGCATGCTTTAAGTCACTTCCAGGTTACTTATGACACCTAGGACAAGGCAAACGCTATGGAAATAGCTGTCATGCTGCATTGTTTAGGGAATAATGGCAAGGAAAATCAGTCTACATATCCAGGACAGATGCAGCTTTGTCAGATATTTCCTATCACGTGTGGTTGAATCTGTAAACACAGATCCTGAGGATACAGAGAATGGGTGGTATTTTCCAGAGAAAGTCAGAGAAACACAGACAAAAGGATTTTGACAGGACAGAGTAGACAGAGGTATCCTTAGATCTGACATGTTGAGAGAGGCCATCATCCAACACTTCTACTTATCTATGGTTTCTTACCCCAAAAAGCAGGAAAGAAGAAACTGTGTGATAAATAGGACATTCTTCCACTGATCGAATTCAGTGGCCTGTTATGAAAAAGAAAAAAATGAATGATTAGATTAATTGCATTATAACTGGCAATCCAATTTTTAAAATCCAAGGTCATACTAGGAGTGTGATGTTGGACAAATTACGTTCCCTCCCGAAAGCTCAGGTTCTTCTAACAAAACAGAGATTACACAAGAAAACCTGCCTCAAAAGATTGATGTGAGGGAGGATTGAGTGAAATCCACATTCACTGGGGCAAATACAACACCATAGCTATCGTGGTCGAAGCCCATTTGCTTATAAATCTTTACTAATTTGTCGTCCTGAAATCAGGGTTGGGTTTTCTATTTATAAATAATCTTAGAAGAAAGTTTATTACTAAATTAATAATGTAGACAAGAAAATTTTAAGTTTATAAACTGTTTTCAAGAACTTGAATCATGAAGCTGGGCGTGGAGGGCATGCCTGGAAGGATTATACTATTCTCCACACTTCTGTACATCTTTGAAAGTTTACGTCACACACACAAAAAAATGTAATGCCCTTTTTTGGGGACTTGGCATACAACTCAGTGGTAAAGCAAGTGCTTCACACGCATGCATGGGGCCCTAGGTTAGAGCCCCAGCACCACACACACACACACACACACACACACGTTAAATAAAAAATATCATAAATAGCCAGGCGCAGTGGCGCACGCCTGTAATCCCAGCGGCTTGGGAGGTGGGGGCAGGAGGATTGCAAATTCGGGACCAGAGGCAGTCTGCGTAATTTAGCGAGACCCTGTCTCAAAAAGTAAAAAAAAAATGGGCTGGAGGTGGCAACTCAGTGGTCCAACACTTGCACAGCATGCAAGCGTGAGGCCCTGGGTTCAACCCCCAGTACCACACACAAAAAAATTCATAAATAGCACCGGGCGCAGTGGTGCACGCCTGTGATCCCAGCGGCTCTGGAGGCGGAGGCAGGAGGATCACAAGTTCAAGACCATTCAAGGCAGTCTGTGAAACTTAGTGAGACCCTGTCTCAAAAAGTCAAAAAATGGGCTGCGGGTACAGCTCAGTGGTCCAGCACTTGCAGAGCATGCAAGCGCAAGGCCCTGGGTTCAACTACCAGTACCACCAAAAAAAAAAAAAATCATAAATATAAATCTGTCTTACTAGAAAGCCCCATGCCAATCAAGGGAGCAGAATACATCCCAGAGAATTAAAGCCAAAAGGTAATGGCACAAAGATCATGTAAATTCAAGGGCAGCCTGGGCTACATAGCAAAACTCTGTCTCCAAGGGGAAAAAAAAAAATTACGCTAAGTCAAAGACCAAAACAAAACAACATAAAATCACAAAAATTGTGGAAAATACTTAGTATCTGAAATTAAAAACATAAGCCCCAAATTTCAAACCAAGAGTACAAAAACACTTATTTACTCAAAGAGCTAGAAATATTTATGCAAGCAGTAAATGAAAAACTATATACTCCTGATGCCACAAACACCAAAGCATCATCTGGTAATTTCCATAAAAATATGTAGATTTTTCACCAGCCTAAAGCTTTACAGATTTTAATTTTGTTTCTTTAATAATGAGGCTGTACTGTTGGCATTCTAAGAAATAATGTAGCAGGATATTTATTTTAAAACAAGAAATAATGAAACCTGAATATGAGTAAAGCACTTCTTCCTTTAGACTTTTTGCTGCAGTCAGCATGCTGGGTTATGAATCTTTTCCATTTTGCACTTTGGGTATTTTTTTAAGCAGAGAAAAGTCCTATTTTTTTTCTCCCTATTCCTGAATTGCAGTTCACAAGAGGTAGTTTGGTCCTACTGCAGGGATTGAAATGACTAAAGTTCTCCCACTGAGTATTTTCCAGGGGCCTCATTTGTCACCGAGAGGAACTGGCACCTCTAACTTCATGGCTCAGAGGAAGAATCAAGGTACTGTTAATAATCCACTGACCATGTAAATCCAAAGTCCAGGACTGGATGCCTGAGCAGTGAGTCACTCACACATTTCACCACAATCTTTGATCTCTCCTTTCTCCTAGTCCTAGTTAACCAGGAAAAGTGCTTCATCCAATTTCTCCTTCCATTAACAAGGGGAATGAACGTGTGCTATGTTTGATCAATTGGCTTTCAGTATGTTGTTATTAGCTGCCATCAAGTCGTGTCTGACCCATAACAACGCTTATAGGGCTTTGAATGGCTGATTGTTTCAGGATTGCCTGAGTAGTGGATTGCCATGTCCTTCTCCCATTTTTGTGGTGCTAAGAATCGAACCTGGGACCTCAGAACATCACTCTATAACTGAGTTAAATCCCAGATTTCAGTATAGTTCAACCAAACTCAGCAGGGAAGACATAAGTTTATTCCAACATACATAAATTCACTTATTATACTTGGTTTATTATTTTTACTGAATTTGAAGCCATGATCCAAAGAGATCAACCGAAAGAAGTTCACGCTGATTCAATGAACATAAAATAATGTGGGTAATAAAAAGCTCAACATAATTTTTAAAATTTTTTTTCTTTCTTTTTTTTATTTCTTTGAAGTAAGGTCTCACTACACAGTATAGGCTGACCTCATACTCGAGATGCTCCTGCCTCAGCCTCCCAAGTACTGAGATTACACATGTGTTTTTAACCACTGCTTCTGGCTCACTATTCTTTTTCATACAGACTTGTTCACAAATTCTGACTGATTGCCATGTGCATCCTGTGTATTCTGGCATCTCTTGTAATATGACATTTAAAATATAGTCATAGTTTTGACCTTATGACTTTTGTTTTTTGCCCTTTTTATAGAAGGCCTTCTCTTGTGGTTATAAATATATTCTATTTTTAATAATAATAAATGTAATAATATACAGATTTGCAATAATAAATCTAGATATTTAGCTCTTTGATCCATCTGGAATTGCCATGAATAATAATCACTCTTGACATTAATGTACTTAAAGGAACATTTTTTTGAAATCCTCAGAGTCCGTCCAATGGCAGAGGATGAACAGGGTAAATATGGAGATGTTTGAGCCCAAGATAGAGCAGGAGGATGACACTCTCCGAGAACATCAGGATTCAACATACTAAAGTACAGATGCTCCTTGACTTACAGTGGAACTCCTCCCAATAAGCCCACCATGGGTTGAAAATATCTTCAGCTAAAAATGCAATTAACACACCTAATGTGCCAAACATCAAAGCTTAGCCTGGCCTATCTTTTTCTTTTTTTTTTTCTTTTTTTTTTTTGGTGTGGTACTGGGGTTGAACCCAGGGCCTCGAGCCTATATGCTTTGCAAGTGCTGGACCACTGAGCTGCGCCCCTGGCCCTTTTTTTTTTTTTTTTTTTTTTTTTTTTTTTTTTACTTTTTGAGACAGGGTCTCACTAAGTTACACAGACTGCCTCTGGTCTCGAACTTGCCATCCTCCTCCCTCCACCTCCCAAGTGGCTGGGATTACAGGTGTGCGCTACCATGCCCAGCTGCCTGGCCTATCTTAAATGTGCTCAGAACCCTTATATCAGCCTACAGGTGGGGCAAAATCATCTGCACAAAACCAATTTTATATATGGTAACCATGTGATCGCGTGGCTTCCTGCAAGCTGAGGCCAGCTGCCTCTGCCCAGCATCTCCAGGGAGTATCAGACCACACCTAGACTAGCCAGCCTAGAAGAACAAAATCTAAAATTTGAAGTATGGTTTCTACTAAATGAGTATTACTTTCATATCACTGTAAAGTCCAAAAATCATTAAGTCAAACCATGTTAAGACGGAGACCAGCTGAGTGTGGTGGCACATGCCTATGGTCACAGCTAGTGGGAAGGTTGAGGCAGGAGGATCAGTTGAGATCAGGAATTTGAAACTAGCCTGGGCCACAAATAAAGAGAGTCTGGGCAACACAGAGAGGTACAAAATAAATAAATAAAAGTGGGAACTGTCTGTGTAAGTTAGGCTTCCTGTACTTTATAAGACATAAGGTATAGATTATAAGACTGGGTATGGTGGTGCACCCCTGTAAACCCAGCAAGTCAGCAGGCTGAGGCAGGAGGATCATGAGTGCAAGGCCAGAGGCAGCCTGCACAACTTAATGAGACTCTGTCTCAAAAAATAATAAAGGGACCTGGAGGTGTAGCTCAGTGTTAGAGCATTTGCAAAGTATGCAAAAAAAAGTTGCAGCTACGGTTAGATTATAACATTTTTCACATGTGAAGGAAAGAAACACTGAACACTTTTCATATCCAAATAAAATAATTGTGATTACAGCAGAAGCTGTATCACCTGCTGCCTTTAGGAAGTTACTCAAACACTGAGCCCTAAATGCTTACCTATAAAATGGGGATAACGCCAAGCACAGTGGTGCATACCTGTTAGTCCAGCAATTTGGGGGGCAGAGGCAGGAGGATTGTGAGTTCGAAGGCAGAGGCAGTCTGTGTAACGTAGCGAAAGCCTGTCTCAAGATAAAAAATTTTAAAATGGGGGCTGGGGTTCAGTTCAGTGGTAGAGTGCCCGCAAAATATGTGCAAGGACCTGGCTTCAGCACACCCAATTTTGGGGGAAGATGATGGGGAGAAACATGGTACTCTCTCTTCCAAAGGCAGTTGTGGGAGTGCAATGAGAGAATTCGTGAACGATGCTTTACAAAACATCTGATATAATAAGTCCTTGATAAACATCAGCTGTCATTAACATCATTATTATTACATGAGAAAGTATAAGAATCCTGCATGATAATCATTGTAGGCAGGTGGCTACCTCTGAAAACACGGTGCCACAAGTTGATGTCAGTGATTTGGATGTGGGGACACGTGTTCCCATAGAAGCAATACTATAAATTATTAACATGATACATCTAGTCCACATTAGTCATATTTGTTGCTGTTAGTTGCCATCAAGGGTCCAACTCATAGAGACCCTCACAGGGTTTCCAATGCCTGATTATTCCAGGATTGCTTCGGGAGTGGATGGCCCCGTCCTTCTCCCAGTTTTACAGTGCTAGGGATTGAGCCTGATCCTCAGAGAGTGCTGAACTCCAGTCTCTGGTCACTATGTTCTTCATCACATCATTCCTATGGGGAAATATGCACTTAGTCCCAAATCGGCATTCTAAGAGTTTGCAAAAGTTTCTAGATCTCTATTCCTGGAAATAAAAATAAATACGTAGACCTGAAACAGCTTAAAAAAAAAAAGCAAACAAAAGTAATTGAATTTCAAAACAGATAAATTCCAGCAATTCAAAAGAAAAAGACATTTCTGTAATAATGAAATGAGACAAGCCACTAGGATTACTTCATTAAGAATTCACAATTTTACTTTGGGTCACGTTGCTGACACTGATTTACTTTCAAATCCATCCACGGTAGCTGCGAAATAAATGTTGTGTTTTCAAAGATCCTGCTCTGCTACAGGTGGGAGCCCTGACTCTGTCTTCCTACATTCTGAATGACACGGGAGGCCCAGGTTCACACCTTCACCCCCAGCAGAGGGCTCCTTATCAAAACGGATGTTTCCTGGTGGTTTAATAGAAATGCGTGGAATGGCCATTTTCCCCTGGGGCCGTGGTGGAAAAGAATTACACAAGTGAGAAAGTGCAGCCTAAGAAAGAACTGCAAGCCGGGAGTGTCCCCCGGGAAATCACAGGAACCAGTAACCTACAAAAGCAGAGTACTGTCCAACATAGTACCAGAAGATGAGCCCCCCAGGCTGGAAGGCATTCAAGAAACAACTGGGGAAGAGTTGCCTCCTCAAAGTGGAATCAACTTTAATGATGGGAATGCAGTAAAGCCCCTGGGACTTCCTTTTGCTGATGTGGATGACTCAAAATGTGAAGAAATACAGTGTCTGCAACAATGGGCTCAAACATAGAAAGATTGTGTGTATGATACAGTGTTAGGTAGTATTTTGTTCTGTTGTACATAAGGTCACTATGAGTCAGACCCATCTCAATGGCACCTAACAGCGACAACTAACTTACCATTTTATTTGTCTCTCATGAATGTGCACTAGCTAAGCTAAGCAGGGGAAGTACCAAAAGAACAATATCTTCTCCCACTTCAAATGTGGATCCTGGACTACTTAGAGGTAAAGTGACGTGAAGTCTGAGATATGTTTTAAAACACTCCAGGGGAGCCGGGTGTGGTGGAGCCTGCAGGAGACTGAGGCAGGAAGATTGCTAGTTTGAGGCCAGTCTGGACTACACAGCAAGACCCTGTCTCAAACAATAAAAAATAAAATGAAATAAAATACGCAGTGGGATGGAGGTGGGAGTAGATGGGAACAGATTAAACAAGAACAGCAAAATGCCAAAAAGTATTGAAGCTGCGTGACGGGCAGGCGACACTTCACAGATGACAGTCCATTGAATTAGTCTCACTACTTTGTGTATATTACAAAAACGTCCATAATAAAAAGTAACAAGCCCACTTTAAATTACCAACATGCCCTTTAAAGGGAAGCAGCTATCCCAGGGTCCCCACATCAGCAAAGGCGGACTGCGGGACTCAAACTCAAATTTTTATCATTTGCCAAATGCTTCAAGTCCCAAGTTCTTGTCGCTTCTTCTTGCCAGCTCACATGTGTCTGAAGATAAATGCCATTGAGAGGAAGATGCCAAAGGTATCTTGAACTCCTGGCCTCCAGTGATCCTCCTGCCTCTGCCTCCTGAGTAGCTGGGCTCCAGGAGCGTGCCCCACGCCTGGCTCTCAAACACCTTGTTTTCATGCACCCCTCCATAACCCTAGCCACCTTACGCTTTTCGTTCCAGTGAGTGCCAAAGGTTAAATACTAAACGAAGCTCATTTTAAAACATGACTGTAATGACTGTCATCAACTCACCTGTTGAAAGTCTCCGCTGCAAACACTAAAAATAAAAGTCGGGATAATCATGAAGCAGGCATTGTAGAACACCACTCCGTATTTCCCTAGCTCCTGCGAAAACAAAACCCCACTCAATTTTAGAAATACGAAGCATCAGATTTCCTGGAACCGTGTGCACGGCGACGTATTTATGCAAAGCTAGAATACGCAGTATAACCAACTTTGTACTGGAATATTTTCAACAAATGTTTCATTTCAGATACACTATGTGTTCAGAATATTTGTTTTACACCAAAAATACAGATATGATGGAAAAAAAGGGAAAGCCTCCAAGGTTTCACCCATCTCTAACATTGTAATTATGTGAGGATTTTTTTTTAAGCATATTATTCAAAATAAGAAATCCGGAACAAAATAAAGAAGATTCAAAATGTTAACATAAACAACTTTAAAACATCTGCTCTCTCCATCAAAGAATACCAGCATTATCGATTTACTTTCACTAAAGTGGCCACCCCACTTCTCCCCCCAAAAGGGTGACATATTGTGACTATTCAAAAGGCAACAAACCTGTTTTTGTAAAACTGTCACCATTAAAAGAAACAAATGGCCGAACAGATAGAAAGTAGCTCATGGCAATGCGCCTGTCTGTCAGAGAGAACTCCCTCCCTCACACAAAGAACTTGGAACAAAGAACCATATGTCTGGCTCATCTTTGGGAGCTTCCGGTAACAGCTGGGGTTGGGTAGGGGCCAGGGGCCTCCACAGGGCAGGCAGCCACGCGGCAGGAAGACTTATCTGCTGGCCACTGGGAGCAGAACAGGCAGTTACGGCGGGAGGATCTCACAGATCATCCATTCCAGTGTTCTCACTCCATAGATAAGGAAACTGAGGTTTGTGGACGTTAAGGCTCAAAGGCACAACGGCCAGTGAGCAGCAAAACTTGGGTTTGCAACCCACATCTCCAGACGCGAACTACTGTTCTCAGAACAAAGATCTTCACCTCTGACTTTGCTGTGGTCACTGATGATGTTGTTGTTGTTGTTAGGTACTGTGGAGTCAGTATCTGACTCATAGCGACCCTCATAGGGTTTTCAATGGCTGACTGTTTTGGGATTGCCTTGGGAGTGGATTGCCAGGCCCTTCTCCCATTTTTGTGGTGCTGGGAATTGAACTCAGGACCTCAGAGACTGCAGCGCAGCGCTCTACCAACTGAGCTAAATCCCAGCCCTGATGATGTTAGTTAAAAAAAAAAAAAAAGTGGATTTGCTTTTCAAAATTTAAATATGTCCCAACGGTCCATCTAAAATAGTGATCTCTTTGGCTTCCCTATCGTTTACCCCAAATTTTGTAAGACTAAAGTAATAAGAACTTACACAGGCAAGATAATTAAGAAGAAATGGGTCATTGATAGATTGTCCACAGCACATAAATTAAATTACATGCCAACTGTACAAACTCAATTTTGTTTTTCATGTCATTTCAGGGGCCAGATGGCAAAGCCTAAGGGGCCCAGGAGGGAAGGTCTGGTACCTGTGGGTCCATTTTCTTCTTGGTGTAAACTCCATTTGCTGCTGTGAAGATGTCATTCAGAAACACGAAAATATAGCCTTCCAAGTTAAAAGCAAGGTCAGAACTGTCCGGGCAACACAAAGGAAGATGATTACTAGGAAATGCACAGCCTGGCCTCAGAGCCCGCCCGCTTCTGCTCCTCCTAATCAAGTCCATGTGAAATGCTAGTGCTGTGGCAAACTGTCCCCACTCCGGGGACAAAAACAGGACCAGCCAATCCAGTGGCTGCAACATAATTACACACCACTTAAGGTCAAGGGAGGCTCGCTATCTTCCTTCAACTGCAAAGCCCCTGCTTTTGCTAGCTGAGAAGCCAGCATATTAACTAGGGCGCCCTGATCTTTCCAAGGCAAGTGGACCCACCCCTGGCTTTGCTTATTGTAGTGAATAGAGCCATCCTCAGGGCACAGCCCACGTGGCACAGCTGGGAGTGACTGGGGCAAGAAGGGTCACATGAGGGAGTGACACCTCCCTCTAGTGCCCATACAGTACCCTGTCCTTCAAAAGGGGAAGCAGGTATCCATGGGGTCTCTGCAACTCTTGTAAGGCTCCTCTCTTCCCATGATTTCAAAACATTCCTTTAAAATCAGTAACAGAGCCGGGCGCGGTGGTGCACACCTGTAATCCCAGCAACTCGGGAGGCAGAGGCAGGAGGATCACAAGTTTGAGACCAGAGGCAGTTTGCATAACTTAGTGAGACCCTGTCTCAAAAAAAAAAAAAGTAAAAAAATGGGCTGAGGGTACAGCTCAATGGTCCAGCACTTGCAGAGCATGCAAGCGCAAGGCCCTGGGTTCAACCCCCAGTACCACAAAAAATAAAATCAGTAACAGCAGCACAAATGTGTTTGGGGGTACGGCACAGGGAGGCAAGGGAGAATAATATGGACACTCTTGGGATTCACCCATCTGCACTTCATCCTTATGAATAGTGGCAGGCCCACGTCAGAGTTCATAAAGATAAACTGCCAGGGAGGAAGAGCTTTTCATCTGCCCTCTTCAGATGAGTGCCTGGGGGCCTGAGATTCTTTTTTTTAGAGACTGGATCATACCACAATGCCCAGGCTGGCCTCAAACTCAGGCAACTCTACTGTCTCCGCCTCCCTAGTAGCTGGTACTGTGTGCTACCCACCACCAGGCTGGAGTCTGCTGCTTTAGGTGATAAATGACAAGTGAGCCGGAGAAAGGGGATACAGATCTTGGCAATATTTGGCGTGGGTGGGAGTTCACAGAAAAGTGAAACTCCAAGTGGCCAGGCGTGAGGCTTTTAAAACATTTTCACAAAAGAAAGGGGGTTAGGTGTCCAGAGAGAGGCTGTGGCACGTGAGCAGGAACTATAGGAGGGAAAGCAATGGGAGAGGAAAGTCCGTTTAGGGCTTCATCCCGTGGACTCTTGGTGCCACTCTGTGTCCAGCAGGAGGAGCTGTTTAGGAGCCCCGCCCGGCCTCCTGCCCAGGGACAAGGGGCCACTCAGTCCAGAAGGGGTTTTGCTTCGCTTTACACGGAAAAGGGGTCACTGCAATTTCTCCCTGCAACCTTGGTTCTCAGCTGCCTTTCGCTCACCATAAATCTGACCCCACAGGGGAGTGAGTATTTTGGAGCGGCTTATCCTGACTCCCCTTCAATGTCAAAATAAGATGATCTCTAACCGAACAGAACAACACAGGCAAAAAAGCTCATCAAACTCTGAATGCAAATTAAATCACTTCTGTGCTTCAGGCTTCCACTGGTATCGCTACCTACAAATATATTTGTGAGAATGTAAATTAATTTTAGGTTTTGTACATGAGGATTCTCTAGCTCAATCACACACACACACACACACCACACACGAGCTATTTTCTCCAAAGAACGGTCTTCTAAATAGCCTGCCTACCTCAGAGTCTGCTGTTCGGTCACATGAGGCAGTCAGCTTAGGTGTTAGCAGGCAGTATGGAAGAAAAGGGGATTGAAAATGGCTCCTGCTGTGTGGCCATGATAGGTGAAGCCATGTGGGTCTCTTAGGACTTTGGAAGGACATTTTCTGATGGGGTGCTATACCCTAATCCAAGCCATTGAGTCATTTACAAAACAAAGGCCCTAGGCTCATGCTTACACTAGCTGTGCAGAGCTGGGGCCCAAGGCTGAGGTCACACTGGACGTGCCCTAGTTAGGATGAAACCATAGGGAACATGGGGCTGGGGTTTAGCTCACTTGGTACAGCACTTGCTCTGCACATACGGAGGGCCCAGTTTTGATCCCCAGCACCACAGTCCACTCTTGAAAACAATCCAGAAAAAATCAGCCATTGAAAACCCTATGAGGGAGCCCGGTAGCACACGCCTGTAATCCCAGCAGCTCGGGAGGCAGAGCCAGGAGGATTGCAAGTTCGAGACGAGAGGCAGTCTGCATAATTTAGTGAGACCCTGTCTCAAAAAAGTAAAAAAAAATAGGCTGGGGATGAAGCTCAGTGGTCCAGCACTTGCAAAGCATGCAAGCACAAAGCCCTGGGTTCAACCCTCAGTACGGCAAAAAAAAAAAGAAAAAGAAAAAGAAAGAAAAGAAGACCCTATGAGGGTCATGAAGGCACCTAACACCAACACAGGGAGCATTAGCCTTCTCTCTCTTCCTCCATTCCTCCCTCGTCTTCCTGCTCTTCTCTCTCCAGCCTGCCATCTTCTCTGTCTATCTAAGGCTCTTTTCCTTCTAAAAGCCTGCTTAACTCTGTTCTCGGGCCACTCCACCTCCCCCTGGGGAAGAATAATATCCTTGTGCCAGGTCACCCAGAGAAGCCAAGTTCTTCTAAGTTCCTTTCCAGATCTACCTAAGCTTCTCCAGGAGCCTCAGCCTGCTCTGCGTTTATCCCCTAAAGGTATACGATCTTTTTTTTTTTTTTTTTTTTTTTTTTTTTTTTTGCGGTACTGGGGGTTGAACCCAGGGCCTCGCACATGCATGCTCTGCAAGTGCTGGGCCACTGAGCTGCACCCCCAGCTCATTTTTTTTTTAACTTTTTGAGACAGGGTCTCATTAAGTTACGCAGACTGCCTCTGATCTCGAACATGTGATCCTCCTGCCTCCACCTCCCAAGCTGCCGGGATTACAGGCATGCGCCACCACACCCAGCTAGATATACGATCTTTAATAAACCTGGGTTGCTAGGAAGCAGACCTGACTCAACAGCACCTAACAACAACAACATATCCTACCATAACTTCTGTGTCGGGTATAAATTCTTTTATATGCCAAATACAAGAAGGGAGGTTTTGCTGCCAGGCTCCCGGCTCACTTACCCACACTCCCCACGTCTCTTTGGTAACACTAAGATAAATAACAGAGTTGTGTTGAATGAAACTAGATTTAGCCTGAGGATGTCTCTAACTGAGTCTCTCCATAAAGTACTCCCAACTGAGTTGTTAGGTGCTGTCGAGTAGATATCCAACTCATAGCAACCCTATGTACAACAGGCGAAACACTATTGTCAGTGCTTCTCTGCTATTCATAGGGTTTTCAATGGCTGATTGTTTTTTGGGAGTGGGTTGCTGGGTCCTTCTCCCACCAACTGAGCAATTGACCTGCTTAAGAGTACACTTTTGTACCCTGACTTAAGAGTACACTTTTGTAACAAATAGCTGATCTCAGCCAGTCACAGTAGCGGAGCTTAGTCAATTGCCGGCAGCAATGATGGTGCCCAAATAAGGCAAATGGGGAGCTGTAACCAACCCAGCTGTCTCTACGGCTCTTCCCTTCCGTAAAGGCTGCCTGGGCAGTGGCTGATGATGCTCCGAGTCTGGGACGGTTCTGCCAGCTGCCGGATTTGGGAGTTGTTCCTTTGCTAAACTAAACTCTGTTAAATTCAATTTGTCTACAGTTTTGCTTCTAATTTTGAATAAGTCAGAAAAGCCAGGCTTCTAGAGGCATGGGGGAAGGTGCCCCCCACCTCCTAGCAGAGCCTGAGGGAAATTCCCTGAGACCTCAGGCCCCCAATCTGGGGTCCAGGAGTTCCCTGAAGTATGTCCTGCCCTCAGATCTTGCTCCTCACTCATTTAGGCCAGTAGTGAGAGGTGCGGAGAATTACCTGGTATATAAACTAGAGCACATTCATGGGCAGGCCTCATGGGTGCCATTCAGGGCCATTTAGGGCCATTTGCTGACATTCTGTCAATTTTTCCTGGCCATGTGACTTGCTGTGATAAATAAGATGGAAGAGAAGTGACAGGGGGCACTTCTGGGCAAAAGTGGAACGAGCCAGTGCCCGATTCCCCACATCCCCCTTTTCTGCCTGGATGACGAAGGAAGTCCCCTGTGAGGCACCGATGGTCCCTGGGCGCAGGGGAGCAGGCGCTGACTGCTGGTGGGTCTGCTGGGTGCAGGCACAGCCTGGGCAGGATGTATGTGGTTTGTGGAGCCACTAGGATGTGAAGTTGTTTGTTAGAGCAGCTCACACCCACTTGTCCAGCTAAGTGTGGCCCCCACCTACCTACATTTGCATGAGCTAACTGGGGAGAGGGAAGGCTGGGGTCATGGTGGCCTGCCTCCAAACTGTGAGCACTGGAGGGAGGGACAAGTTGAGAACTGCTACTCCCAGCTGTCCCTTGGGTAAAGGTGAGAAGCTTCTGGAAACATGATTTGCTTTTTCAGTTCATGAAAGTAGCATTCTAATGTGCTAAAAAGGAGCTTTCTCCTCAGAGCTCTGGACACGCGTGGACATACTCACAGTGCCTGAAGCACCAGTCCTCAACAAGAACTGACACTTTTATTTTTATTTATTTATTTATTTATTTACTTACTTACTTACTTACTTACTTGCAGTACTCGGGGTTGAACCCAGGGCCTCGCGCTTGCATGCTTTGCAAGTGCTGGACCATTGAGCTGCACCCTCATCCCATTTTTTTTACTTTTTAAGACAGGGTCTCACTAAATTACGCAGACTGCCTCTGGTCTCAAACTTGCAATCCTCCTGCCTCTGCCTCCGGAGCCCCTGGGATTACAGGCGTGCGCCACATCGCCCAGCTCAGGACTCACACTTGTGTGAGCCACTTTTTGTGAAGGTCTGCAACTTGGTCTAAGCCAGTGGTTTTCAAGGTCAGCCCTGAGGAGCCCAGGAAAGAAAGGAGACGCCATGGTGCTATGGGAGGGGGACACCTTCAACAGAGCCCCTCCCTTTTAGCTACTTTACTCACATGAGGTCCTTTGAATAGTATTTGTGACTAAAACAGGCTCTGAGTGGTGCCGCCTATTGTCTGTGCTCCCTTTGCCCACACGGGACACATGGATAATGCCTCTCTATTTCAAAACTGGCACATATTCTATCAGCACAGAAAACAGATTCTTATCTATTTGGGGGTGTTGTTGTTGTTGTTGCTGTTGTTAGATGCCATCGAGTTGGTATCTGACTCATAGTGACCCTCATAGGGTTTTCAATGGCTGACTATTTTGGGATTGCCTTGGGAGTGGATTGCCAGGTCCTTCTCCCATTTTGGCAGTGCTGGGAATTGAATTCTGGGACCTCAGAGACTGCAACACAACGCTCTACCAACTGAGCTAAATCCCAGCCCATTTGGGGGTGGGTTTTTTTTTTTTTTTATTTTATAATTCTCTACCACAAACGTGGTATTTGTCTAATGTAAAATGGCAATTTTAAAAATCCCTCACTAAGTCCTTTTATACCAGAGGTACCAGAGTGAAAAAAATGAAAGCACTAGCATTTAAGGGGGCTCACTTCAGCCCAAGCTGGGGCTGGGGAAGCAGAGGTACAGGTGAAAGCAATTAATAAACCTCAGAGGTGCACAAGGGACTAACTACATTCATAATCATAATAAACATCCTTACTGCTAATGATATCCATCACTAAGTAGCAGGCTGTATTTTTTCACTTCTCTCCTTTGCTCATGACCTTTCTCCACAACTGGAATGGAAGCTTCTAGAAGGCAAGGATTCTTGTCTATTTTTCTTAACTATTGGATTCCCCACACCTAGAATGATGCCTGACACATGTGTAATATTCTTTTTTGAACTTCATTATGTATTTAACCTCAGTGCTTTACTTGAGTTCTCTCAGCTCTCCCAATGACCCCCTGAGATGGACGCTATTTTAACTTTGGTGTTATAGTACAGTAACTGAGTCACAGGAAGTTAAGTAGCCCATCTCTGGTTATACAGGAAGTAAGTATAACCTTATTTAATATGCAATTAACAATCCAGCCATCTGGGTCTAAATGAGTTAACCAAACAAATGAAAATGAAATTCCCTCCCCCTTCTCTTCCTTCCCTCCAGTCAAGTGGGCTCACTTCCTATGACCACCTTTACTTTACAGATGAGGAAACTAAAGCACAGAGAAGCTGAGAAACAACTTACAAGGAGCAGAGCTATACTGTGAGCCCAGGAAATAGATCACCACACAAATGCATTCACCACTACGCTATATGACAGGAATCGAAGTCTCCAGTTGCAGATGCAAACCCGGGTCCTCGTTCCCCCTCCTGCATATTAACAATCAAGATAGGAATCCTGTACTGGTGTTGGCTTGTATCCCAGACACACAAACACATTTGACGACAGCATTCAACCACTGGAAATAGAGAGTATTAAGGTATCATGGGATGATAAAACTAACAACATTCCAGGGCTTTAAAAGTCTGTTGTGCACTCTGTGTGTGTGTGTGTGTGTGTGTGTGTGTGTGTGTGTGTGTGGTGCTAGGGATTGAACCTGAGGCCTTGTGCGTGCTAACCACATGCTCTACTACTGAGCTACGCCCCCAGCTCAAATTCATTATTTTTAATCAAATATTTGAGAACTTCTCAAGTGAAATTTTTATATTGAAGACATTAAGTAATAAAAGCAAAAGGTTCCCTGCTTTTGGCCAAGAGCAGCCATATTCACGCCCCATAACGTACACCCTGTATATTCCCAGATGGGTTCTGGCCAATGTGGGGCCCAGGTTGACTCTCACGGGACACATGAGGTGCCACCAACTTCGACAGATTCATCCCCTAGCTGCTCAATTCAACTGCAGCCAGATGGAAAATGAAAAACGGAGGAGGGGCTGGGCCTATTGCCAAAGACACAAAGAGGCCATTGAGCAGGAACGGGGAAGCCTTACCCAGCTGCTACGAAAGCCCCAAGAACGATGGCGGAGACGCTGGCGATGATGCTCAGGGAGTACTGCTTCCTGCAGGGGACAAACAAGGAAACAGGGAGGAGGAACAACACTTAAACGATGGGTTGTGTTCTTTAAAAAACTGAAAACAGCCATTGATCACAGTTAGACTCTCACAGACACAGCTTCTTGTAGAGAAGGGACCGAACATGATGTAAGTCAGACCAGATCTACATTAGTTCTTAAGCAGTGTTCTCAATCGAATTATAAACTGATTTCTTTGTTCTCATTAGAGAGATGTGGGACAAATTGCAGAAGAGGGCCTACTGCAAAGCCTGGTTTGTGTGGCCTTGCAATGGGAACATGCAAAGATCAAAATAAAATTCAGTACTAAGTCCTAACACACTAAACCATCAACTAAGTTTCGTTGTTAAATATTCTTCATAGCAAAATCAAGAATTGCCTTTTCAGATATTAGCCTGAGTATCCTTAGGAGAAAATTTTATACCAACAGTACAAAAATTCATTTATCCTGCCAGGCGCCGTGGTGCACACCTGTAATCCCAGAGGTTCGGGAGGTGGAGGCAGGAGGATCGCAAGTTCAAGGCCGGAGGCAGTCTGCATAACTTAGCGAGACCCTGTCTTAAAAAAAAAAATGGACTGGGGGTGCATCTCAGTGGTCCAGCACTTGCAGAGCATGCAAGCACGAGGCCCTGAGAACAACCCCCAATACCACAAAAAAAATAGTAATAATGATAATTTATCCTGATGTTATGGTCACTCCATTCAAGTTGACTTACCTACTGTTATGCACTCCTATCCGCTACAGATACCTGGAAAATTGTTCTTCTCTATTCCAAAACTGGGACATGGTCCATCTAACTCAGAAAACAGATTCATACCTGTTTGGGGTGGTTGGGGTTTTTTTCTTTTATCATTTGCTACCATGAATGTGGTATTTGTTTAATGTAAAATGATAATTTTATAAATGCCTCATGAGGTGCTTAGGGGCTCATGGAAATAGTTGACTGCTTTTCAGTGACTAAATCATTTGTCCTTAAGTTAGTGCAACTAGCTATTCAAACCAACTACTTAGAAAGAGGACTAGACAGGGAGAAATTGCCAAGTGAAAATAATGCAGGGGGCTGGGGACACACTGAGGAATGAGGGAAAAACAAAAATCACCCGAGTATGACGGTTTCCAGGAGCAAAGTCAGTGGAATGGTGAACTTCCTGAGCACCGTGAACATCGGCAGGCTGTCAGGAGAAGAGTGGAGCAGAACATCAGACACCACTGTTGTTACTTTTATTTTAAACATGTCCTACATTTTTAACCAATCCCACCCACTTCCAAATTATATGTAAGGAATTAGTCTTAATTTTGAAATTTACCATTAAAAAAATCACATTAAATAATAAAAACAAAGAGATTACATAATTTCATGCTACTTTTATCTACAGACTCGATACAAAACCTATCAAAATCTCAGCTGGCTTTCTTTTGCTTTGCAGAAACTGACAAATTGATTCTAAAATTAACATGGAAAATTTCAAGAGACTCAGAAAGCCAAAACAATCTTGAAAAAGAACAAAGTTGGTATTCACACACATCCCAATTTCAAAATTTACTGCAAAGCTATGATCACAAAGATTATTTAGTACTAGTTTAATGATAGATATATAATCAGTGGGATAGAATTGAGGGTCAAGAAATAAATCCTTAAAACTATGATGAATTGATGCTTTGGGGGGTGAGGTGGGGGAAGTGAGACAGGGTTTCACTATGTAGCCCAGGCTAGCCTCTAACTCATAATTCTCCTGCCTCAGCCTCCCAAGTGCTGGCATTACAGGTATTTGCCACCATGCCTAGTTCAGTTAAGTGATTTTCAACAAAGATGCCAAGATAATACAATGGAGGAGAAAACAGCCTTTTAAACAAATGGTGCTGTGACAACTGGACACTCACATGGAAGGAATTTAGGTGGACTGCTACTCACCCACATGTAAAAAAATCAACTCAAGCAAGGCACGGTGGTGCACACCTGTATTAAAATCTGTATATTTTACCTAAATTACTTAAATTTGTAAAAATTTAAAACTTTGGTGCTTCAAAGGACACCATTAAGAAAATGGAAAGAAAATCCACAGAATAGGATGAATTTTACAAATCATGTGTGTGTGCACCAAGGGTGCCAAAAAATGTGTATACATATTTTAAGAGATGTTATCTATGTGTTATTTTTTGATGTTGAATGGAATTATGGTAGCAATATGGTAGCATGACATTTACTCAAAAGACAGCATTAATTAAATGAATGCTAGAGTCACCATGCATTCTTAAATAGCAAAATGGACAGTTTTCATCCCAAGATATGTATACATTTTTTGGCAGTGTGTATGTGTGTGTGTGTGTGTGTGTGTGTGTGTGTATGTGTGTGTACGTGTGTGTATGTGTGTGTGTGTGTGTGTTAGCCAGGATATATAAACAACCCTTACAACTCAATCATAAGAAGACAAATAACTTATCTTAAACTAGGCAAAGGATTTGAATAGACATTTCTCTGAAGCAGAAACACACACGGCCAGTGAGCACATGGAATGTGCCCAACATCGTTAGTGCCATCAGGGAAATGCAAATCAAAACCACAGTGAGGCCCCACTTCACAACCTCTAGAGCAGCTGTAGTCAAAAAGACAGACGATAACAAACTTGTCAAGGATGTTGAGAAATTATAACCCTCCTCTATTGCTGGTGGGAATTTAAAATGGGGCAGCTACTCTCGGAACCGGTTTAGCAGTTCCTCAAAGTGTTAAGCAGAGTTACCATATGATCAGTAACTCTCTTAAGTTTTACCCATCCAATGGCAGCCCCTCCTTCCTCTTCATCAGGCCAAGATCCACCAAGTCACCTTTGTCTCTTTTTTTCTCTCACACCTCATGTGTCACTCATCAGGATGTCGTGTCCTTCCTTCAAAGTATATTCAGCATTCATACTGTGGTCTCTAAGTAACACTTGACATTAAAAATAACAAAGCTATCCTTAGAGAAACCAAAGGAAAAGTCAAGATAACCTGAGACATCCTGTGCCCAAAGGGAGAAAGTAATCAAAGACCACCAGGGCCACAGAACATAGACCCACGCAAACGCAGTCAACTAACTTTTTATTTTTTTCCCTACTCGGGGATTGAACCCAGGGCCTCATCCATGCTAGGCCAGAACTCTACTACTGGGCATTACCCTCGGTTCTACACCCACACCCTTTTCAAATGTGGAGACAGGGTTTCTCTAAGTTAAGCAGGCTGCCTCTGGCCTGGAACTCATGATCCTTCTGCCGCAGCCTCCCAAGTCACTGGGATCATGACTGTGCACTTTGGTGCCTGGCTAGTCAACTGATCTTTGACAAAGAAGGTAATTCAACAGAGAAAGGATAGTCCCTTCAACAAATGGTGTTCAAACACCAACATCCAAGTGCAAAATAATTGAATCTAGACCCAGAACAAAAACCTTTCATGCAAGCTAACTCAGAATGAATAGGAGACCTAAATGTAAAGCATGAGCTATAAAATGTTTGGACTATCACACAGAAGAAAATCTAGATGACTTTGGGAATGGTGATGAGTTTCAAATACTACAGGAAAAGCACCATCCATGAAAGAAAAACATTGATGTGGAGCTTCATTAAGGTCAAAAACTTCTGCTTCATGAGAGACATTGTTAACAGAAGGTAAAGAAGCCAAACATAGTGGCACATGTCTACAATCCCAGCACTTGGGAGGCCAAGGCAGGAGGATTGAAAGTTGGAGGCCAGCTTGAGTCACATAGTTGAGATGATGTCTTGAAGAAGAAAGAAAAAGAAAGAAGAATGAAAGAGAGAGAGAGGAGAGAGAGAGAGAGAGAGAGAGAGAGAGAGAGGAAAGGGAGAGAGGGAGGGGAGAGAGGGAAGGAAGGAAGGAAGGAAAGGAAGAAGAAGGGAGGGGAGAGAGGGAGAGAATGAAAAGACAAGCCTTACAGACTGAGAAAATATTTGCACAACACATATCCACAATGTGACAAAGGACTTTTATCAAGTAAATGACAATTCATGAGTTCATAATGATAGGGAAAAAAACAACAACAAAAGCAAAAAAAAAAAAACAAGCCTCACTGGTCAGCATGGAAGGTGACTGGACACTAATTTGTTACTCTGAACATTTATTTTTGAAAAAGGTTTTATGTTGCTTTTCCTGTGTGAAATGGAGAAAATATGGCTTTATCAAAAAAAATATATATAGGCAATAAATGCAGAAGGTCATCATTTTTTACTTTATCATAAAATAATGGCTCTTGATAATGATCATTAATGGCTGCAAGACCCACTCCAGGAGAGACTGATGGGGAACTTTCTAATAAAGGAACAATATAGACTCCTTAAAATCATGAAACGTGAAATGGATCAAATTAATGCCGTTGAAAGTGTGATGAGGCACTGCGTGCCCCTACAGGTAATTCAGTAGGAAGAACCCAACATCACCAATAAACTGATCTTGCCCGAAAAACTGAACCAGAATGGAGCCTCTACAACCAGCTACCAGTTTATTAAAAAAATCGGAAGGTGAGATAGATGGACATGTTCCGTGACACCCGATGAGCAGTCCTGCTTCCTTCTTCCTGCTTCTCAGCCCCACTTGCTGGTCCCCCTGTCCCCTGAGAACAGCCTCACAGAACCAAAAGCTGGCGTCTGTGAGGCTGGGTGGCTGCTACTGGGGTTAACTGACACCTCCTCCTCTGCTGCAGGTGACTCGGGAGCAGGCGGGAGGACACGAAGAATAGAAATGAGAGACTTGACCACAGAACCTCCACTGTAAAAACTCTCCTGATCCCACAGGGAAACAAACCCACTCATAATTATGACCGTCTACACTATTTAGCCTTTTGTTTTCCCAGTCACAACCTGGCTTTTCCAAACAAGAGTAGAAGACGACAGACATCCTTCACAGCTGCCCCTTTCATGCATCCTTCTGGTCTACCTCCTGCCAGCCTCCTCCCACACTCACTGTGCAGACAGAATCGCCTGAATTCCCATCATCCTTTGCACAACCCCATTCTCCTTTTCTTTAGATCTTTGTTCATGCGGGTTTCATTGGCCTACCTAATTCACACCCTATTTCCTAATTAATAGGATGGCTTGGTCCTTCCATGCTTTCATATTGACAGTGATTTTTAGCAAAAGGAACCGACGAAAGGATGCTGAAATCAATGCAGATCCAGATGTCAGAAGTACCTAGTGCCTACTTGAAACTAATATCTGCTGCTTATTTTTCCCTGCACCAAGCTTGACATACATCACATCTGACAGAATGTTCCTGCTTTCATAAAACTGATGAAACAGTTACATATAACCATATTCATATAAGCAAATATACCCACATAAATCAGACCTCTCTACCTTGATGTCTACAGACCTCATACTCTGTGTTGATATGCAAGTATAAGAAAAAATATACAAGCTTTTTAATATTTAATAAATATATAAGCTTGACATTTGATAAATATATAAGCTTTTAAATATATCTAAAACATTGCAAATTAAATTAAAAACTACACCTTACTTTCTTGAATTATTCAATTTTATTGTCTTCTATATGTAGGCCCAATAACAACCTAGAAAATCAAACTTGGTCTTTGAACCATTGGAAGCAGATGGGTTAGGATCAACCACCAATCATTATCCTCCACTGTACCTTAATTTTCGTGTGCTTGATAATCCACTTATGTGGTTTCCAATGTAGAGAAGAGGCAGAGGAAACAGCTTCCATTAAAAAAAAAAAAAAGAAAAGAAAAGAAAGAAAAGAAAGAAGAGTATTTGGTTAGAACTCCAATAATGGATTTTCCTTTGAATACAACAATGGTTACACTGGCAGCCCATGAGTAGGTAAATCATATGAGTTCCTTTGCCTGCAACGACTGAATTTTCCAGAATCTAAAACATATACACAGTTTCTCCACGTGGCCAAAATAGTTAGGTGAACAAGGACATCCATTGTCCTAGGGCAGGCTGAGGAAACGATCATAAAGAACCTGAAATCCTGATCTGCGCTCACATTAGTAGAATATCTCCTGCAGGGAAATCCCTGGGTGGGTTTGAGATGAACAGGGGCATTTATAGTCTATGAATGCGCTTCAGGGGGCCCAGGAAAAGGCATGCAAACTTCCTTCTGTGCATGTAGGCACATTACTGGAAAAAGGCAAAGATTTGTGCCTCTTACCAGAATGTCCCAAGGTTGGTGATCTTTTCAAAAAGCTGTGCATACCAATCACATCACTTTATTTGTTTTAAAAGCCTACAATGATTAATTATCTACTAAGGTCAAACAATGTAACAGTTGTACTTGCATTGGGTTTACTGAGCTCTGAATTGTTGTCTCACTGTCAAGAAAACACTGTTCCAAGTGTATTGAAGCAATGGACAAAATGTAAGATCTAGTCTTCCGTAAGAGGGAGAAAAGTATCCTTTCAGAAGATCGTATGATAACTTAGAACTTTCTAAGTGATATATATAATAATCCATAGCTTGCAAGGTAAATCCAGCATTTCTTCTTCCACCAGAAAGACATTAAGCATGCAACTCAGATAAGATATTCTTTGAAACAGTTTGAAATACTGAATGTCATCCAATAATATGATTTCATAATCAGATTTGCTCAAGAAAAAGAATATAAGGAAGAGAGGGTAATGGATCCAGGACTTTGCCCTTCACTCATTAACATTCTGGTTAATAGCCTAGAAATGACTCAACAATAACACAGTTGATCATATTACAAATTTTACAACATCTAGGTATTAAGAAGGATCAGTTCCTCCACTTCCACATGTAATTCAAAAATAAAAACAATACTGACAGTCAAGGCATTCAGTGGCAAGAGCATGTTATTTGTGCAATCCCTTTGCTGAGAACAATTTAAAATGCTAGATAACTAATTAAAAACCTTTCTAAAAGCATGAAAGAGTGGAGAAGGCAATGAAGGATAGCCTGGCCAAAGATAAAGGAAAATAAAAACCCAGAGAGAAACAACAGCAGCCAGAAAACAGCAGAATTCTATTTTTAAAAAAGGTGAAATGTACACTGATAAAAGGCAAAGTTATAACAGATCTAGTTGTACAGATCTTAACTCGCTTTATTTGATTCTAGAATTATGCAGCCGTTTGGGAAAATAATGGTTCAGACTGGTTAGTTGTGGCTCTGGACTGTCTTCTTTGGACATCTTTTGAACAGCTGGCCACTTGTGATTGGCTGAGACTCAGTTACTTGTTACAAAATAGGTTACAGTCCATTTACACATCAAGTTAGGTTATAGCTCACTATATATGGAGAAACCTTTAGGCCAAATTTAAAATGTGTGAAGGCAGCTTTAGGCCAAACTTAATGTGATTTGGCATAGTCAAACAAAAACTGACAATTCACCACAGCAGACCATGACTAAATAAATTCTAAAGGAAGTATTCCAACAAGGAAGAAAATAGTGAGCATGACATGCAAGAAGAAAAGCAAAAGAAGTAATAGTATGAGGGTAGATGTACATACATATTGATTTCTTAGCGAGAAAATAAAAATATCTTATGAGATTTGAATAAAGGTAGACTATTAAGGTACTTGGGCTGGGATTTAGCTCAGTGGGTAGAGCGCTGTGCTGCAGTCTCTGAGGTCCCAAGTTCAATTCTCAGCACCGCAAAAATGGGAGAAGGGCCTGGCAATCCACTCCCAAGGCAATCCCAAAACAGTCAGCCATTGAAAACCCTATGAGGGTCGCTATGAGCTGGATACCGACTCAACGGCACCTAACAACAACAATTAAAGTACTTGATGAAAAGAGCATGTAAGTTGGGAACAGTGCTAAATGGAGTATAAGTCCATTTGTTGAGAATAGGGAAACATGTATTCATCAATTTTAGAATTAGAAGAGTTAGGTGTGCCCAAGTCATTTCCAGGCCAATACTAAAAACTGAAACTGAAGAAGTCTCCCAGCCTTGTATTATTTTTATTTATGCTTGTTTCATTTTGCTTTGTTTTGTTTTGCTTTGCAGTACTGAGGGGTTGAACCCAAGACCTCGCACATACTTTGCAAGAGCTCTACCACTAGACCACAGCCCCAGCCCCTTTTTATTTTTTATCTTGAGACAGGGGCTCACTAAGTTATGCAGGCTGCCTTTGGCCTCAAACCTTCGATCCTCCTGCCTCCACCTCCATAGCCACTGGGATTTCAGGTGTGCACCACTGCACCCACCCCCACCTCCTATTATTAAACAATCTAATTTACCTGGAAGAGTTAACAATTTGTGCTTTTAAGCACCTAATGATACAACCTCAAAACATAAAACAAACACCAAAAGCACAATAACTACCTGAGAGAAATGGCAAGAGAAAAAGGCAAATCCGCAATCACAGGTGCTGGCCGTGACAGGACCTCCACATGCTCTTCCTAAAATATGACTTTGACAACCCTTTCATCCAGAAGCAAAGACTATGGCCCTTCTTCTTAAAGCTGGGCGGGACTGTTTTGCCTATTAGACTTCAGTTGAAACGATGCTCTGCGACCTCTGAGAATAGGTCACGAAAGGCAATGCAGTTTGGACTTTGCTGGACATAACACTCCCTCTCAAAGCCTTCGCCCACCATGCAACCTCTCTGAAACTCCGTGCCGCCATTTTGTAAGAAAGCCCAAATTCACCTACATGGGTGCCCATCAGACAGGCTCTGAGATGACAGTAAGAGATGAAGGAACAGCCCCCAACTGCATTAACCAACCCCTCCCTAATTCAGTTCTAACCATCAGCTGTCTGTAACTCTGTGAAAGCCCCAAACAAAACTTCCTACTTGAGCCCTTTGGAATCTTCTTACTCACTGTGAGAGCTAATACAATGATTATTGCTTTGAGCCACTAAGTTATGCAGCTAAAGATAAGTGGAACTAAGTTCAAAAACAGCCAGAACTACACTGCAGAAGTTAGGGATACATATAAATTTAGAAAAACCACAAAGAAAGCAAGGAAGTTATTATCGGGCTTAAGACATGGTTTAGTAGTAAAACACCTATCTAGCATGTGTAAGGCCCTGGGGTTGATCCCCACCACTGCCCACGTATGCACACACACACACACACACACACACACACACACACACACATTCATACACACACACAATTTATGATAACAGAATAGTAGGTGAGGAAGACTTTATGATCCAATTTTCCCATTTCATGATCTAAGTAACTGTTTTCTCTATGTATAGATCATATTTCCCAAGTTTTAAATTTTTAAAATGTTTAAAAACTATACTAAATCATTTTAATAATTATGGGTAAGAAACAACATTCTGATTTTTTTCATGACTAGGTTGACTAGCTTTCATGATGACTAGTTTGGTAGCTTTCATATACTTCAAGATTTTATTTTTCTCTTTTTGTGGATGGCCTTGATTTTGGATCTTTCATCTCTCTGGTAAATAAGCCAGTGTTACAGATGCCTCGTTTCTTCCAGGCATTAGACTCATGGCAGCGAGCAATCCATGGAGATCCTTGCCCTCAAGAGACCGATAGTCTGATTAAACCTCTCTAAATCCAAACGCTACCGTAATCTATTTAGCATCACCTGTCGCATGGAACTGCTCTAGGGATCAAATGCCTGCCCTCATGCCTGGCACCCGTGCAATAAAAGCTGGCTCCATCCTGAATGCCCAGGAAGAAATGACAGGCCTTGGGATTCCAGTTCTGCAGGGAAAACACTATGTGTGTCTTTGTGTATCAACCTGTATTCTTCCCTCCACTCATGGCTTTCACCAATTTAAGCGAAAAACAAAAACTGAAAGCAGGGATCAGCAACCTAGGGACCATGGCCAAATCTGGCCCATCTCTTGTTTACATAAAGTTTATAGCAATTCATTGACCTATCACCTGGTGTTGCCTTCATGGTACAAATGGCAAAGCTAACGAGTTGAATAGAGACAATCTGGACCGTAACCAAGGAAGTTTCCCAAACCATTTCAGAAAACATACACTATTTTATGTCAGTTATTAAACACACATTTTGCTGTTTTTGCAGTATACAAATGGACAACTGAATGATATAAAATCTTTAAGAACTTCCTAGCCTGTTAAAAAACAAAAACAAAAACAAAACATACATAAAAGATCCACCACAATGTGCAGTATGGATAGAAACAGCCTCTACTTTTAAGTCAGCTTGTAATTCTATAGCATTTTCACATCTCCAATCACAGCTTTCATCACTTACCTTCACAGGAATTTTCTTGTCAAAATCAGGGAAGTGAATTATTTTATTCAGCTTGGACACATACAGTATCATTATGGTGGCTGCCATCTAAAGAAACAAAAAGAAACTTCAGAAGGTATCTGGAAAGATTGCTTGTGATGCAATGACATCCAAAGAAGAAAACAGATTCATCACAAAGAAAGATAACCAAAAATATCCATTTTCCAGCTTCAGAAAAATATAACCATTTCACAAAACAATAAAATTGTTTTTCTTGTTGCTGTATGGATTCCAGCAAAACTACTGGCACACTGTATAACATTAGCCTGGCACCATGGCACACACTTGTAATGCCAGCCACTTGGGAGACTGAGACCAGAGGATCAGAGTTCAAGGCCAGAGGCAGCCGGTGCAACTCAGCAAGACCTTGTCTCAAAATAAAAAATTAAAAAGGGGCTGGGGGTGCAGCACAGAGGTAAAGTCCTTGCCTAGCCTGTACAAGGCCCTAGGTATTATCCTCCAGTACTGAAAACATACTGTGTGTGTATGGGTGTGTGTGTGTGTAAAGTTTCTATCTCAAGTAGACTCACACATATACATGTATGCACATCAGGGGTTAGCAAGAGAGTGTGTGGGGAAAAGGCATGGGGTCCCTGCAAGTGGACCAGAATGACCACAGGGAGTGAGAAGACACATTGATTCTTGACCATCCTCCCTGCACACTAAGCATGCAGTCACCTTCTCTCAATAAGGGGCTGGTAAGGAGAGAGGAAACCATCTTTAAAAATAAACTCCACATAAACACATTTAAAAAAAAAATCTGATCTTTCTATGTCCCCAAAGTCAGATTAAGAAGCTGGGTGCAGTGGTGCACACCTGTCATCCCAGCAACTCGGGAGGCGGAGGCAGGAGGATGGCAAGTTCAAGACCAGAGGCAGCCTGTGTAACTTAGTGAGACCCTGTGTCAAGATAAAAAACAGGGCTGGGGGTGCAGTTCATGGGTAGAACTCTTGGAAAGTGTGTGCAAGGCCCTGGGCCCAACCCCGTACCAGAAAAAAGAAAAAGGAAGACAAAGTAAGAGAATAAAGTAGAAAACAAATTTTAACATAGTCAGTTTTCTCTTCAATCTAGCCAATAGAGTAAAAATGTCTCATGTGTCCTATAAAACTGGAACATACTAGGTATATTAGAAAAACTCCTGATTACCAATTATATTTGAAATAAATTAAAAAAAAAACTTTTAACATCATCTTCTATGCTAATTTTAAAGCTTATTCATTTTTCTTCATATTAAGATGCAGAAATTTAGAAACTGCTTCAATGTGATTTAATCCTAAATCTTGCTCCTGAAAAGTTTACAAACAATACTTATGATACATGGGTATCAGTCAGGTCCATCCTGAATTATAAGTGGCCTTTGTGGTTTTGTCTCACTTTACAGTTCTTAAAGAAATGTACTAATATTTTATAATTCTTACAGAAATGTACTAACACTTATTTAAAATAAATGTAATTCAGACTTTCAAATTCAGGTATGAATGGTCTCTTCCCCCAGCCAAGTGCAAATCAGAAAGGCTTATAATTGATTGAGAGGCCAGTAGGTTAAAAAACAGTGAGTTTGTTTGGTTTGGGGATTACCAAGGGTACATTATCCCATAGTCATTGATCTTTTTTAAAAGTGTGTTTTTCTACATATTTTTACATTCAGACACAAAGATAATATTTTTGACTGCAAAGGAAACATACTATTATTCTCTTGTAATCATTTTATATCCCTAAAATAGTGTTGCAAGGGATTACTTCTTAGTAAAACATTTAACCAGAATAAATGTTGCAAAACATTCAACCAGAATAAATGTTTACTGATAAATGGCAAGCTTTTCTAGACTCACAATTAAAAATGTAGTGAACAGGGGCTAGGGGTGTAGCTCAGTGGTAGAAGTGTACTTAGTATGTGCCAAGGCCCTATATTCTATACCCCCAGCATAAAAAAAAAAAAAAAAAAAAATTCAGTTAACAGATACAGTGTCCATGGCTTTAGCTTTTCTGTCTATAATGTATGTTAAAGCAAAATCAAAACAAACAAACAAATCTATGGTGCTTGTTACTGTTTGGCTCCTGGAAATCACCAGCTTCAACCAAAAGAAATCAACAAGCCAAAATTCAGATTAATGGGAAATTCTGGAACAGCCAAATGGACATAGTTTGAAAGACTATTCAAGCTCTTCCCTGCATTTGAAAGGAAACAATTCCAAACTGCAGGAAGCAAACTCTAAACGTGCTTCGTTTGGCCCACAGAGTTTTTAAAATTTTGAATCAGTGGCCAACATTTACAAATTTGGAGATTTGATGTAAAAATTCAGATTCCCTCTTTCTCTTGAAACACGCTGACAATAAGGACATAGTGGGTTTCATCTCATGTCCACAGTTTTCCCATCAGCACAGTGGCTTCACCTGGGTACCCAGGGCATGCTTCCGGTGGGACAAGCATTCTCTCTGTCCCTCCCCGGCCCCCAACCCACTCACTCGTTACCCACCAGCCCTTGGAGGCCCTGAGTCTTCTGGCCCCTTGCTTTAGAATAATTTAATTCAATTAAGGAACTTAAACTAAGTAGTTGTTTTTCTCACAAATATAGTTGTTCCTAAGTTATAGAATGAAATAAGATTTGGTCAATATTTCCTTGTCTCTCCAAGAGAACCATGATCCTCTGGTCTTCTGCCAGCTAAATAAGTTCGTCAACCACAAACTTAAATAAAAGAACTTTAATATCATTATTTACACTGATGATGCATTACAAAGGCTAATTTTTTTTTCCACTTACCTGTCCAATTCCAAGAACAATTGGTGATGGAAAACTACAAAGAACGTGGAATAGCAAGTCAGTTAAGCAACATATAAAAACCTGAAGGTAATATACACAACATAATGGCAGGAGCGATTGAACCATCAGAAGACAATGGAAACTTCAAAGTTAACTCATTTTTATTTTGTTCATTTCCATTTCATTTTTTAAATGATCAATGCTAAAATTGGCAATTTTCTTTCGCCCATCTTGAGTGAAACAGACAATATGATTGTGAATGCAGAAAAACCAAAATAATCTGATGATAAATTATTAAAATTAATAAAATAACTTTAGAGAGGATATTAAATGCACAAGACTTCCCTATGTTGTTGTTGTTAGGAGCTCTTGAGCCGTGTCTGACTCATAGCGACCCTCATAGGGTTTTCAACAGCTGATTGTTTCAAGATTGCTTCAGGAGTGGATTGCTACATCCTTCTCCTGTTCTTGCCATGCTGGGGATTGAACCTGGGTCCTCAGAGAGTGCAGAGCAACACTCTACCAACTGAGCTAGACCTTAGCCGAAGACTTCTGTATGTTGTTGTTGTTGTTGTTAGGTGCCATCGAGTCGGTATCCGACTCATAGTGACCCTCATAGGGTTTTCAATGGCTGACCATTTCAGGATTGCCTTGGGAGTGGATAGCCAGGTCCTTCTCCCATTTTTGTGGTGCTGGGAATTGAACTCAGGACCTCAGAGACTGCAGCGCAGTGCTCTACCAACTGAGCTGAATCCCAGCCCCGACTTCTGTATAGAAGACTATAAATTGATAGTTCAAAATACTAAAGAAGAGCTAAATAAAGGCTATAGGTTGGAAACTCAGTATCATAGTGAGGTCCATTATCCTCAAACTAATCTACAGAATCAATGCAATCTCAGTAAAAATATCAACAGGTGTTCTATGGAGCCTGACAATCTGATGCTAAAACAGAGTAGAAGGGCAAAAAGCAAAAATTACCCAATGCAACCTTGGAAAAGAGCAAAGTTGGACAATAATTCTACCAGACACCCATACTCATTTCGTTACAATAAATGAGAGAGCATGGTATTTGCACAGTGATAATCCAACAAAGAAACAAACAGAGATAGGGACCTGCACCTAGGGAGCCCTGACAAAGATGAGATTGCAGTGAGTAAGAGAAGGTCTTTCCATGCATGGCAGTAGATAATTTGGATATGGAACATGATCCCTAGCCCATATCATACTTTACAAGGCAGCACATCCCCTCAACCACCTCCCTCTATTCAACCCTTCTCTGGCTCCCAGTCATTCTCTCAGACAACTGTTGTTATTGTTAGGTGCCATGGAGTCATGTCCAACTCATAGCGACCCTCATAGGGTTTTCAATGGCAGATTGTTTTGGGATTGCCTTGGGAGTGAGTTGCCATGTCCTTCTCCCATTTTTGCGGTGCTGGGAATCGAACTCCGGACCTCAGAGACTGCAGAGCGGTGCTCTACCAACTGAGCTAAATCCCAGCCCTTCTCAGACTACTAGAAAAGCTAAAATATCACGAAAAAAACTTAACCTTCAACCTGTGTGTCAAAGGGGAAACACATCTGTCTCAGGCATGGTAAGGAAAGAATGAAGGACACACTTACCTTATCAGAAAAATAGGATGAATGGCTGGACGGCACCACCATGAGAATAACATTACCTCCACTGGACTCTGCATGCTGCCACCCATCTACCCCCTTCTAGATGGAAGCACTCAATCCCCAGGTGGGTGAAGAGAGCTGCCTGACAATAGCAACCCCAGCCCCAGCAGCCTGCATGCAAATGCTGGTGTACACAGTGGATCAAAGTCAGGGCCCCTCACTCCAGTACAGGACAACTCTAGAGCCATCCCAGCCCAGAGCCCTGGGATCAGTTCTTTGTTGTGACCTTCTGCCTCCTCTTGCCTCCCAGGAGTCGTCCCCCAGTGCACTTCTACAACTCAGGAACTCCAAGCTGCAACACTGAACAAAAATAACAAGACTACAAGACAAACCGTAAAACAACAACGAAAGGCTTACGGAAGATAAGACCAAAGGAGCCCAGCCTAGAAAAAAAAAAAAAAAAAAAACCAACGGTATAATGCCTGGAAGAAAAGGGACACTTCCTAATTACTGCAGGTTACTGAGCACCTTCCCACGCGTCTGTCAGCTTGTCATGCTGTGAGGGCTTGCGTGTTGCTGGGATGCTGAAAGCTATGCCACGGGTATCTCAGATACCAGCTGGGCCACCCATGGCGGACAGGTTTCACCTGGAGCTTCCAGACCAGGACAGACTCAGGAGCCCCCTCCTGAAACAATTAGCCATTGAAAACCCTATGAATAGCAGAGAAACACTGTCAGATATAGTGCCAGAAAATGAACCCCCCAGCTAGAAGGCATTCAAGAAACAACTAGGGAAGAGTTGCCTCCTCACAGTAGAGTTGACCTTACAGACAGGAATGGAGTACAGCCCCCAGGACCTCCTTTTGCTGATGTGACATGACTCAAAATGAGAAGAAACATAGTGTCTGCAACATTGGGCTCAAACATTAAAGACGGTGTGCGTGGCACTGAGGTGGGATAGAAAGACAGGGAAAATTTTGGGAACGAAACGGCTTTCACTCTGGGACCTGGTCTGAGTGTGATCAGCCGAGAATTCCAGCGCAATCAAAGGAAGAGAAGCTGCCGTGAGACCCGCCTGCCTAGAACCCAGTGCTTCCCCAAGAATCCCACCAAACCAGATTAGGGACTGTAATTGAAGTGAACAGACCTAGACAGGATAAAAGAAAATCTGGGGGACATGGGAAAGGAGAGAAGCCTCTCACTCTGGAATCTGATGACATCTTCTACCAACTGAGAAGCAACAGCTTTAACTCAAGGAATCTGCTCACAACTCCCACGGGCTGAGAGTCAACAGTGCCTAACTAGCCAGATCAGTAAAGACTGCCTAAGTGGAGACAATTCTCGTCTTCACTGGGGCTCTCAGACCAGAGTGTCGAAGACAACAAATAGACTATGCTTACTTAGTCCCTGCATGTTTATGACTTTTGAGCTTAACATTGCTAACAACCCTCTCCCATTCTCTAACCACTGCACCCCATAAAATCACCTCACAATTTAACTTATGTAAGAAAATTCTGTAAGATAGGTAAACTAGCTCCTATTGCCTTCTTTTGTAGTAAAATTTTGACTCTACTTAATTTTTAAACCTGGTTTAATCCTTAAATCTAGTTTTAAAAGGCACAAGATCATATATATCCTCGTAAAGACACTCACGTGCGCCTCTCTCTAGATGGCATCCATGCTTGCTCTGAAGGATGTGCTATCTCACCCTTTACCTAACAAACATCAACCAGGACCTAAGCAGGGAAAGCGAATGGACTAAAGAAAGGGAGAAGGAGCAAGAAGAAAGAGTAATGAGGGAAAAGAGAGAAAATATCACGTATGTTGCCCTTATGGCAAAATCAGGGTGCTTATATACAGCTGCTGTGATTGTTGGGTGCAAGTAGAAGGGAGATCATTGGTGGGGAAAGAGGGGATGTGGGAGGGGGATTATGAGAGGGTTAGGGGAAAGTGACCATGAGTGATATACAATGAAGTGCGTGTATGGAAGTGTCCTAATGAGACCCATTAAGTTGTACATTAAAAATTACTATTAAAAAATGCCTTAAACTGGGTGTGGTGGCGCACGCTGGTAATCCCAGCAGCTTGGGAAGGAGAGCCAGGAGGATAGCAAGTTCGAGACCAGAGGCAGTCTGCGTAACTTAGTGAGACCCTGTCTCAGAAAGTAAAGAAAAAAAAAAAGGGCTGGGGGTGCAGCTCAGTGGTCCAGCACTTGCAAAGCCTACAAGCGCAAGGCCCTGGGATCAACCCCCAGTACCGAAAAAAAAAAAAAAAAAAAAAAAGCTTTAAAAAAACTTCCAAGTGCTTCACCCTCTTACTGACTCATTCTCAAATTCATTTTTGCATCCAAGCCAAGGATCCAGTTTTCACCTGGATGGAGGTCCCCAAGAAGGGAACTCCTCAGGTGAAGACAGTAGGGGAGCTGGTCTGCAGCCCTCCTTGCCGGGGACAGCACCATATCAAGTAGTGTTTTGTTCTGTTGTACACAGGGTCACGATGAGTCAGAGCCAACTCCACTGCACGCAACAACAACCACCAAACACCTGAGTAAGGGCACTGACATCAATAAAACAAGAGGTCAAGCATTCAGATATAAATCAGCCACAGGAGAGCAGGCAGACCTCAGGGAGCTAATTGAGGACCAAAACCACATAACTGCCACCTGGAACAATGCCTTAGGAACACAAGGAACTGAATGGCCAGGGCTGACCCTGAGTCACCAGCACCGGAAGTCATCAGCGTGCCTGCCGCTGGCAAAGATAATTCTAAAGGACAAAGAGACAAGGAGGCCAGGCCACCACCACCACAGGAGGCTGAATGCAAGCCTGGTAAAAGAGCTCAACAGAGAAAGAAGATGATTCAAACAGTAAAGGCAAATTCGTCTTCCTGACATGATGGGGAAAAATAAACAGAATCTTCAGTTCTAAGAGCACATGGTATGAGCCAGGCATGGTGGCGCATGCCTGTAATCCCAGTGGCTCCAGAGGCAGAGGCAGGAGGATCGAAAGCTCGAGTCCAGAGGCAGTCTGCATAATTTAGCGAAACCCTGTCTCAAAAAGTAAAAAAATGGGCTGGGGGGTGCAGCTCAGTGGTCCAGCACTCACAAAGCATGCGAGCACAAGGCCCTGGGTCCAAACTCCAGTACCATAGAAAAAAAAAAAGCACATGGTGTTACAGAAAAATCCGTTAAAAAATGCTCAACCCAAGTTATATAGCAGCCACAAACTCTCCATTTAAAAAAACAGAATCCCACTAATGAGAAGGAAAATGGAAGAAAATAACTCAGGACTGATGACAGTGTCACAAAGGGGCTACTGATGAATGCTGTATCCGTCTGAATATATAACAGATTCAAACAAAGATGGGATTACCATTGCTCTGTGCCACATTAGCACACAAGAAATGGGCAGGGGAGACGGGATGGGTATGCACCTGTCTTCATCTTTCTTTCATAGCAGAGAAGTCATACAGGTCAAAACTCGAAGCCTGAGCTTAAAATGAACATAATGGGGAGGGGGGTCAACAATAGAGCACTTGCCTAGTATGTGTGAAGCCCTGGGTTCTATCCTCAGTGCTGCCAAAATGATAACAACAACAATAAATACACATAAAATAACTACTTAATGTTTTTTAATGACCTCTTCACCTTAAAGGGATCTTTGAAGAAATACTAACCCTTGTAGTGAGAAAATATATACAATTGGCCTTCCATATCTGTGGATTCCCTGTCCACAGATTTAACCAAATGCAGATCAAATATTTTCAGAAAAAAAAATTTACCTGTACTAAACATGTACAGACTTTTTTCCTCCTTATTGCCTAAACAATACAGCATAATAGCTATTAAAATAGCATTTACATTGTATTAGGTATTATAAGTAATTTAGATATGACTTCTAGTATATGAGAACATGCATGCATGTTATAGCTATATAGTGCATCATTTTACATAGGGGTCTTGAACATTTATGGATTTTAGTTTCGGGGGTAGGGGTGGACAAGGACTGGAACCAATCCATCCCATCTATCAAGGCGTAACCATATTTGGAAATCAACAATTCTTTGAGTTGAACTTCATATTTCTCTTTTTTCCACTGAATTCAGTTAAAGTGAAATTTCACACATGAACACAGCTCATGATCTCTGTCTAAAATTCACCTTCAAATGCAGCCAGTGTGATTAATGGCACAAACCATATGAAGGTCATAGGGCAAACTGAAGTAGCCTTGCCAAAAATGCTTAAAGTTACTGAACGAAAGCAAGTCTCTCAATTTAGCCTTCAGTCAGAGAACAGAGGAAAATAAGTTAATCAAGACTTCAAACATAAACTGTGGGACGTCACCCTGCCACTGGATTAGCTCCAGCTGTGAGTGGGAAGCAGCCTCCGATGTCCCGTCATCTGGTGAGGGGGTGCTGATCGCCAGAGAACCTTGTTACCCAGAAAGAAGGCTTATGCCCACGGCTACTCTGGCAGTCCCTGGGGACAGCTTGGAGGTTTATGTCCACAGCAGCTCCTTGATTCTTTCTTCCAGTGAAGACGCTGACTCCAAGTGCTCAGTTCAGCACAGCTCTTTATTGCTTTGTCAGTCCCAGTTTGTGGAATGGACCCTGACTGCTCCGTGCACCACCCTTAATCCCCTTCAGCTAGCCAGGGACCAATCAGAGACTACCACTCCATACGGGCCTTGGTCAATCAGGGGAGACATGCAAATTTGGGTTTGTAAAAAGGACCAACTGGAGGTGGTTCCTGAACAGTCCAATCAGGAGCCGTTTGGTGGTTTGGAAACAGCCAACCAGGTGTCGAGGGGTCTGAGGAAGGAATTGGACACCAGCACCATCTTTGGAAGCTCCATGCCCAGGGGTTCCCACATGTAGGGCAAAGGTTACTGCTTGGGGAACAAGCCTCAGACCTCCAAGGGGGCCTAGATAGGCCCCAGGGCAAACTGCCTCTCTAGGCAGTGATCTACAATAAACCACACATTCTATCATGTGAGATATTTTATAAAATAACTTGCCCAGGTTTTTCAAAAAAGTCAAGATTATGGATAGGGGATGGAATGGACTTTGCTAGATTAAAATAAACTAAAAAGACATAGCTACATGCACTGCACAAGGCGTGACTAGATTTTTATCCAAGTGTTAAAAAAAACATGAAAACTTCTTGGGGACAAATGGGATCATTATAGATTCTGTATTCGATTATTTCAGGAAACTATTCAGTTGTTTAAGAGTGAAGATGGAGAACATTCTTATGTCAGGAGTGGTGGGTTCAAGTATTTCTAAGGACAATACACATTTTGATGTTTGCAATTTATTTTCAATGATTGGTGCAAACAAAATAAAATGTGAGCAAGTATTGCATGCCAGTGATATATATTTGGGTGTTCATTATACTTTGCTTTCTGTATTTCAGTTTGCTTAAAACTTGTCATACTAAATAGTAGAGGAGACCTATGTCATCCTCAAAAAGTTAAGTGATTAAATTAAGCCTACTTTTTATAATTCTTTTTTGGACTAAAGAAAATTTGTAAATAAATGAGCAAATAAGTAATATCTATCATATGGATACATTTTTATAAAGAGTAATTCAATTTATGAACCTGTATCTCCATCCATGTATCCATATAGTCATCTCCCCATCTAAAAAGATGTCTGAAATTATTGCCTAATAATAATTATAGTAAATTTAAGATTTTTCCAGCCATACAATAGAGTGCGTGCAGCCATGGGAAGCAGGGTGCAGCAGAGTTTGTTGGAGATGAGACCAGACTGCATCAGATGCTGTGATTTGGCATGTGTATCCCAAAGCCAGGCAAAGGCCCAAGTTAAGGTAGAGAGGAAGATGAAGACTTCAGGAAATCGGTAGTCAGGAGCATCAGAGCTGTTGTGGAGTGGACAGAAAGGGAGTGGAAAATACAGTCTCCACAGCACAGGCGCGGCACAGAGCTAAGCAGACCCGGCTTCACCTCTAGCCCAGGCTTGTGGCATGAAACAGAGACTCCTCTTGTTCTGAGGGACAGCAGCATCATCAGGGGAAAAGAGAAGAGAAGAGAAAGAAGAGGAGAGGAGGGAAGAGGAGAGGAGAAGGGAGGAGAGGAGAGGAGAGAAGAGAAGAGGAGAGGAGAGGAGAGCTGCATCCCCACCCGCACTCCCACCCTCTTTTAAATGTTTTATCTTGAGACAAGGTCTCACAAAATTACACAGGCTGCCTCTGGCCTCAAACTTATGATCCTCCTGCCTCCACCTCCCTAGTAGCTGGGATTACAGGCATGAGCCACTGTGCCTGGTCCAAAGGAATCTTTTAAATTATACAAATTATATCATGTCACTCCCACGCTAAAACCTTCCCAGGGACTTCCAACATCATGCCCTCCCTGCTTCCACGCTGGCCCCCCAGGATCTCCTCTCAACACAGGAGCCAGAGTGATTTACATCAAATTACTCCTGGCCTTGACACTAAGGGCTCCCACCTCCCTCAGAGACACAGCCTCCAAGGCCCTACACAGTCCAGCCATCCCATCCGCTACCACCATTCCTGCGCAGACTTTACTCTTCCACACCTGGAATGTGTTCCTCTCATCTCCTGTGAGGGCTCACTCAGGTCTTGGCTAAATGTCACCTCCAGATTCCCCAATGACTTCATTGATCATGCCTACATAAAAGCCATAGGGAGTTTCTGAATCCTGACCAGGAGGAGATTTCTGGAAAAGGGTATACCTGGAGGCGGCATAGAGGCTCTGCGCCCCTTCCCCACACCTTGTCTTAGCGACCTCTTCATCCATCAGCATCCTCTGTAATTTCCTTTACAATAAACCCGTAAGTGTAAAACGAAAAGTCACCTCCTCAGTGACACTCCACCAACCACACCATCTAAAGCTACAACTTCCTTTCCTTCCTCATGCTTTTCCTCCAGAACCCTGGCCACATCAGGCGTAATAGAAATGATACTGGTTTGTTATCGGTCCCAATGAGGTTAAGGACCTTGATCTGCTCTGTTCACTTCTGTTACCCAAGTGCCTGGCATAGCAGCCAGCATATCACGGGTGCAGAGGAAATGATCTGATTTCTGCCATCCCCGCCTACCTCAATTACCTCTCTGGCACTTGCTTACCCCATTCCAGCCACAGTGACCTTCTGTCTGATCCTCTGACAGGTCAACCTCGTGAACACTCTGGCACACTGCCCCTGCCATCCCCCTCTGCCTGGAATGTTGTGGCAGGCAGCAGCCACTGGACCGTGGCACTCTTGCAGGTCATATCTGAAATTGCTTTGTTTGTTCTTGAACTTGCTTGTTTATTTTCTCTCTCTACCACCGACAGAGAACACCAGAGCACGGGTTCTGTGTTGTCCACAGCTGGTTCCTCGGTGCCCGCACCAGGCTCAGCACACAGTAGGTGCTCAGTAAACTGTTGGAAGTAAAAGCTGTGGGTCTCAGCTTTCCCAAATATAGAACAAGGTGGCTGGAAGATACTCTTTTATGTGTCTGTGGACTCTAAACTTTCGGTTCTGCATTCTTGGGGCACAGTACGGTTTGCAGGGCCCTCGCTTATAACAGTTCATGCAAAGCCCTGGGAGGTCACTCACAGGCCAATCATCATCCAGTCTTTGCACCTGAGAAAAGTGCGGGTAAGAGTGGAGCCCCAAGAGACAGCTACTCCTCGGGGAAGCTTGGTTCAAATCCAGTTCCTTAAGACAGCAGCCACCCTAGCAGAATGAAACACGATTCTCTAGTCCTTACAAAGATGTTCAAGGAAGCACAAGTGTGCTGATTTATTTCACGCTTAATCCAAAAAACAAAAAACAAAAAACCAAAACCCTACCTTGTATGATTTCTGATCGTTCCCCTACTTTTGCACAAACGTGCTGGCTGCGGGAAAGAATCCACACAGACTGAGGGCTCAGGACTAACCTAGGGGCCACCCAGCCTCTTATCCAGAACTGCGCGCTGTACCGGGCACCTTGAGGCCGCGTCCTCCGGCGGGCGGGACCCTCGGCCCCGCGCGGAGTGGGCGTCCCCCCGCCCGCCCCGCCACGCTCACCCGTGGGCGGTGAGCAGCGTCTTGTTGAGCAGCACCAGCAGCAGGGAGCAGGCTCCGTAGAGCAGCGCCGACAGCAGTCGCGCCCCGCGGGACGGCTCGGCCTCGGCGCCCGCGCGCATGGCCGCAGCCGGAACGGGCGGAGCCGCGGCGCGAACCCCGGTCCCGGCCCGCCCTGGCCGGCCGGCGCCCGCTTGTGGGAACCGCGGCCTCGGGGCCTCCCTGGGTCCCGGCGCCTCCCGCAGGGCGAGTGGGGACGGGGCACGGGGCGATCGCCGGCCCGACCGCCCGGGTGCTGGGGCGAGGCGCGCCCGCAAGGTTTAGGCTTGCGGTTCGTTTCTATTTTTCTTTCCCCCCCGCTATACTCTTTGGATTAACGTGTTCTTAAATTCAATGCACATGGCTTCCGAGCCCACAGTGTGATTCGAGTTCTGACAATGCCTACACCCGGAGAACCCCTGAGCCAAGCACAGAGCGTGTCCACAGCCTCCAGGGCTCCGGTGTCCTCCCGGGTCGGCCCACCTGTCTCGCGGGTGACTCTTGTCGGCTAGATTTGACTTTGCCGGAATGTCACGTAAACGGGATACTTTTTCTAATGGGATCCTTTTTCTAATTAAATGGATCCGTACTCTTAGGGCATCCTCCCTGCCCCCTCGTTGGTTACTTTTGTGACTTAACTGTCTTGTTTCCTTCCAGTATTGAGTAGTATCAACTTGTGTGGCCATCCATCAGCGGACGGGCACGTTGGCGTTTCCAGTCTAGGGCTACCATGCGAAGATCTCCCAAGGACAGCTGTGGACACAGGTTTATGGGGACGGCTTTCGGGTCTCCTGGCAAATGCCTAGAGTGGAATGGGCAGGGGGAAGGTAAGAGGCGTCTCGGGCCTCTCCTGCCTCTGGGCCCCTCTGGGAGGTTTTGTCTTCGCTGAGGGCGCATTTCTTTCCCGCGGAGGGACCGCAATTACCCATCAGTTGTTCTTGTTGTAATGCACAAAGTTCCCCTAGAAAGGCCTACGTGAGGCAGTCCACCGGCTCCAGTGTTTATGTGTCCCATAGTTTCACTCTAGGTAAGATCTAAAAGTTTAAAGCCAGGCGTGGTAGGGCATGCCTGGAACCCCAGCCATTGGGGAAGTGGAGGCAGGAGGATGGAGTTAGAGGCCACAGGCAGCCCGTATAACTTAACGACAATGTCTCAAGATTAAAAAGGGTGGGGTGCAGCCCAGTGGTGGAGCATTCACAAGGTATGGTGAGGCCCTGGGTTCAGGCTCCACGTACAACCAAAAACAAAACAAAAAAATCCTGAAATTTTAGCTTCTTAGAAATACTTATGATTTCCACTTGAATAAAGAAGCCTAACTGTACAGATGCCAGGACAGTGTTTTCCTACTGTAGGCAGTGAATGACTAAGAAACTGAAAATGGACAAATATTTTCAGGCCTGATTAGAACTAAAACAGAACTTTTGAAAAGCAGCTGGCACTAAAACGGCCCACAGAACCCAAATTTCCCAAAAGAAAGGAAACAAAGGCTCATAGTCCATTTTAAAATAGGAAATGAACTCATATTTAAGTTGAGCCAAAAAATTTGAATGTCATTTTAGTTAATTTCCTCCAAAGGGTCTATTGTTTCCGGCCACTCTCCAAATAAACTCTGACTGCAAAATGGTATGTGGTCAGGTGTGCAGCCCAGCAACACACACATCCTGTGCTTTTGCAGTACCGAGGACGGAACCCAGGGCCTCACACATGCCAAGCAAGTACTTTCCCACTGAGCCCCTTTTTTGTTCTCCAGGCTGCCTCTGGCCCCAAACTGGCCATCCTCCTGCCTCAGCCTCCTGAGTCACTGGGATCACAAGTAAGTACCATAGATCCCGGATGTAAGGTCAATTTTAATACTGATCTTCACCAAATTTGTATTTAATTTGCTTCCACATACATACTTCTAGGACCTTACCTCACTATAGACATCCCATCCTTAACCTTTTTAAATTATAGTTCGCAACATTGCTAGTGACATGGCTTCACACAACACTGGGACAGGATGATCTTTGCTCCAGTGCTCAACTAAATAAAGATCTATCAAAAATAACTGATGCAAAAAGAAAACCAATTCAGTGGACTCTTAGCAAAGTAAACAGGCTCTGAGTGGATTCTAAGTGAGGTGACCCGAGACTCACCACATCTTGAATACAAGTAAAATGACCTCCCAGTTCCTTATCACTCTAGTTTAAGGCCTGGGATTGGGCTGTCATGCCCAACCAGATAAGGAAGTTAAATACAGCACCTATAATCTAAAAGGCCATAATTGTAAAAAAAAAACAAAAACAGCAATTCACACCATAGTGCAGCTATGCCAAAGAAAATGTCTGAGATAAGACTAGAGAGAAATACAAAACTATCAAAATAATGTCAATGGGAGAATGCTGGGCTATAAGTCATGTTTTAAATGTTTTATATCAAGGTTGTTATACTTTTGATAGGAAAGCAAATTACAAAAACTTCAAGAATGTCCACATCCTTTAAGCTTTAAATTAAAATAAATTTTTATTCAAAGCATCTTTTAAAATTACAGCATGTCTATTCATATGCTGTTAACTCTGCCAAACTACAACTTTGCCATATGAAGCATAAAACACTTCAAAAATTTGAATGTAAACCACATTTTTAAAACAAAAAGCAGTCTTTAACACACCTCAAATTTTAGATGCCAATGTATTTTGTCCAAGTAGACAGCTTATATCAAAAAAGAACTCTAAAATGTTTCTATAGCCAAGAGTTGTAAAAATTTCTTAAACTGTTCCAATTACATAAATAAAAGATGTCTGTGAATGTCACTACTAGGGCTGACAAAAGCCAACTGGAGAAACAAACAGAAGCCCTTACTTTCAGAAGGCCTTACATTTCGTCATCAATGAACTGGAAAACATTGGTATTTTTAAAATTTCTACTGCCCCTCCTTCCTTAGGAAAATCTCTCAGACTTTAAATTTCCCAAGACTGATGCGTATTGCTTCTCAGTTCAAATTCTCAAATTCATTTGAGGAAAAATTCTACAGTAAATGTTAAAACCTAAACCAAGAAAATTCCGATGCTATGGTCTCTCTTACCATGTTTATAAGTGCTCCAAGTTAAATTCTATATACCAGATTACAAACAAAATTTAGACCATTACAAATATAAATTCTCTTATTACAAAAAAAAAGCCCTAAAGATTTGTAATTTACTGTACAGAGGAATTACATTTTTAAAGTATGTCCTCATCATACACATTATTTGTACTATCATATCTTCTTCCACACTTTTACCTCTCTTCAAGACATTTACATACCTCCCCTTCCCCAAGGCTAAGAATTTTAAACTACCTGTGTACTGCAACATATTGGGATTTTTGGATAAAGAAGCCTACATTCTAGATAATGTGTAAACTACATTTGCAGGGTACCACCTCAACTTGAAGAAAAAAAGGCACTGCAGAGCCCATCTTTCCCTCTGTTACTTTGACATTTACTCAAATTAAGCAATCTATAAATTACCATGCTATGCACTTCATGTAGTTCAGGTTATAATAAAAACTATGGTGATAGAGGTTTTTGCCTGCATAAAGGAAGTGGACTGCTAGGCTCTTGATTTTTCTGTTCATGCTTCAGTACATAAAGTGGTGTTTAATAACTTCATCTATTTTGAAAAAAAAAGGTTTAAAACCACCACACAAGTTAACACACTTGCAGTTAAAACTATTGCAGAAGCCTGCATATCTGAGTAGCTAATATTTTCTGCAGTGTTTAACTGAAAGCTAAATTTAGTGAACACAAAACAGCTTGGCATGTTATTCAGAAGTAAAGCAAGGTGTCTTTATGCACTGAAAATATAAATACGGAGGCCTCCATTTGCTAATAACTCTAAACAAGCAGGACAATTAAAATTTAGTGTTTGCTAACAAAAGATCTAAAACGTTTCACTACAAAACCACCCTGTAGCTGTCCCTTTTATTAGTACAAATACAAGTGCCAAATCTCATTACAGGGCCCCTAATGTACATAATTGGTATATATGTGCATATACCAATCACCACGTTACCTAGACTTTGCAAGATTAATCACTCAGTTTCAGCCAATGAGAAATGAGAAGTGTGCAAAAGTTCCCAAGTTAACACGCTAGGGATGACAAGTGCTTTTCAACCTAAGCAATGGAGTGAGTTACAAAGCTCCAGAAAGACAGAAAAGATCTGATCTGACTCCAATTCTGAAAATTCCCAACAACTGAGCATCTTTCCAAGATCCTCAAATATCTGTTTTCTTCCAAGCCCGAAACTTACAGCATCTTCCCAAATGTCAGCTCTCATTTCTCCAGCCTTGCCAGGCATGCTGTTTCACAATTTAAAAGTCGATCTCCTACACTTTCTTGCTTGCGCCTGTGTTTACAGTATCATTAAGCATACTAACATACACTGTTAAAAAATGATCTTACAGATAATCTAGTCCAACCTTCTTTGTCTATTTGTACCATTTTGTTTTTTCCACACAAGTGTCTTATTCAGAAAGTGCTTCCTGTGAGAACTGCTTCCAATGAGTGCATTAAACTTGCAAAACCTAGCTTCCCACAATATGTAGTTTTCTACCCTGTACTGTGCAGTCCATATTTACAAAATATTTTAAACTTTACATCAAATCCATTTCCATATAAAAAAGTGCAATTCTCTCTCACCCCGCGTTCTGGGGCGATGACATTCTTCATAAGTTTCTACAGAATAGCAGCCTATGACAAGCAAATAAGGTGCTTAGCTTATGCCCAAGGATCTACTTTATAAGTACGCCGGGCAGCACTGCCGCACAGTGCGGAGTCAGCGCGCTACTGACGGAGCGGTGCCCCGGTCAGGTTGGCGAGCTCGATGAGGGCCAGGGCCCCGTGGAGGCGCTCGCGCTGCTCCTGCAGCCGGCGCTGGGCACCACTCTTCCGGTCATCCTCCTCGTCCGATGGCAGGTACTCCAGCGGGTCCTGCTGCTCCTGGTCGGCCTTCTGAACCAGCTTGCCTTTCAAGGTGGGGGTGCGCTGCTCTCTCATTTCCCAATACCTGTGGGAAAGGCAGGCACATTAGTTACACGTTGGACATCAAATTCCCAAATGTTTACTTTCTTTAAAAAAAAAAAAAAGCTCTTTAATATAGTCTTACTTTCCGTGTTTCCGTTTATGAAGTTCTCAAGTGACTTTGCATGCATCATATATAATATTTCCCAACTACAGAGGGGAAAAACTCAGGTTCAAAGAGATGAAGATTCTGGCTCAGGCTTGTAGAATCAAAAACCGGCAGTTCCAGGTGTCATACTCAACTCTCTGGTTGTGTTTTGCTATTAAAGTATCACTGTCCTTGGGCCGGGAGATAGCTCAATGTAGAGTGTTTGCATCGCACATGCAAAGGCCCTAGGTTGCTGCCTTCAAGACCATACATGAAATGTACTGCAGTACAATACAGAAATAGAAAAAACAGCCATATGAAACCTATTTGTCTCTGGGGATGTAGCTCAGTGGTAAAGTGCTTGCCTCACATGCACCGAGTGCTGGGCTGGATGCCCAGTGTGTGTGTGCGCACGCATACATACACACAGGAAAAAAAGAAGGAAGAAACCTATCTTATTCACAGAGGGATGGCAATTTCTGAAGGGATTAAGTATCTATTTCTATTAATTATCTATCTGTAGGTAAAACATTAAACCCACAAAATATTACACACATATTAATATCTGTAACACAGTTTGTCCAAAAACTTAACACCAACCTATTCTATTATGTAGCCAACTGATAATTCACAGGAGAAAGCACAAATGTTCAACTGTTTTGGTATTTAAAGAAATGCATTTAAATGATAGTACCATGATAAAAAATGTTCACGTGAAGCCTTGTACATTAATGTTCATAGTGGCTTTATTTGTTGCACATAAAAATAACCCAAATGTCTGTGAACAGGTGAATGAATAAGCAAGTAGAGGCATTACCATCCAGCTGGGTTACTACTCAGCAATAAAAGGAACAAACTTCGATACATACAACATGGATGATTCTCAAGATGATGATGATGAGTGAAAGAAGCCAAAGAGGATACATACTTTTTGACTACGTTGATATAAAACTCTAGAAAATGCAAAGTAATTTATGGTGACAGCAGATCAGTGTTGGCTGCAGAGGTGGGTGAGGAAGGGTTACAGGAGGACACTGAAGTGACAGGAGGTTCATTACCTTACTTGTGGTGATGGTCTCATTGTGTAGACATGTGAAAATGTGTCAAATCGTATACTTTAAACATATACAATTATATATGTCAGTTGTAAGTATTGTAGTTTTGTTTGCCTGCAGCTGTAGCCCTGTGGCATCTGATCCCATCAGATCTCGGAAGCTAAGCAGGGTCAGGCCTGGTTAATACCTGGATGGGAGACCGTCTGGGAACACCAGAAGCTCTAGGCTTGGGAGAAGGACCTGACAACCCCTCCCAAAAATCAATCTGCCATTGAAAACCTTATGAATAGCAGAGAAGCACTGACAGTAGTGTTTCCCCTGTTGTACAGAGGGTCGCTATGAGTCGGATACCGACTCAACAGCACCTAACAACAACAACAACAAGTTTTTGTTTGGTGCCGTCCAGTATCCGACTCATAGCACTATTGTCAGTGCTTCTCTGCTATTCATTCATAGGGTATTCAATGGCGGATTGATTTTTGGGAGTGGGTTGCCGGGTCCTTTTCCCAAGCCTACAGTATCTGGTGTTCCTCCCCGGTCTCCCATCCAAGTACTAACCTGGCCAGACCCTGCTTAGCATTCGAGATCTGACAGGATCAGAGGCCACAGTGCTATGGCTGCAGGCAATTGAATGTATGTGTATACATATATGTGTATTTTACATTATTTATGTCAATCATAGCTCAAGAAAGTTGTTTTTTAAATTACAAACAAAAAAAAAATCATACCATTACATTTCAGGAAATCTAGACTACTCAAATGAAGAAGAACTGATAACACCTACAGAGGTGTTTAAAAAGGCCATTAGTTCAGTATGACCTGAAGGATGAGTAGAAAAAGAATGGCAACGGATGAGTATAACAAGGTCAGCAGGAGCCAGGAAAAGAAGGGCTTCGAATGCAGGGACAAAGGGTGCATGCAGACTGTCTAATGAGGATAATATTGGCATTTTAGAAAGATCCTCTGGCAGTGGCACACAGAATGGACAGTGTTCAAGGGGCTAAACGTAAATTGGGGAAGAGGCAGAATCCACAAGTTGGTCTCCAAGTAGACGTAAAAAAGAGGATGAAGACCAAGATGAAGCTGGCTGTGGCGGCCACGCCTGTAATCCCCACTACTCGAAGGCTAAGACAGGAGGACCACAAGTTTGAGGTCAGCCTGGACAACTTAGTGAGACTCTATCTCAAAATTCAAAAAGGGTTAAATCTGCAGCTCAGTAGTAGCATGCATGAGGCCCTGGGTGCAATCCCCAGTACCACCAAAATTAAAGGACAAGAGTGACCAGTGAGTTCCTAGTTTAGGCAAATTAAAGATAATGAGGTACCAGTCACCGTGGCACACACTCATGATTCCAGGATTTAGGAAGCTGAGGCCAGAAGATCATGAGTTTGAACCAAGAAGCAGCCTACAGACAGATCCTATCTAAAAATAAAAATAAAAGTGGGGGGGTGCAGTTCAGCAGTGCGGTACTTGCCTAGCACGCGTAGTGACGTGGGTTCAGCCCCCAAGTACCACAAAAATAAAAGATAATGAGGCAATAGGAGTCAAGCAGGAGGAAGAGGACTGTGGTTTGGCTATGGCTTGAGTGTGGACTCAGAGGTTCATGAGCTGGAAGACTGGTCCCCAAGATGGCAGACCCTTTAAGATGAAGAGCCCAGTGCAAAGGAATTAAGTCATGGGTTCACTACCCCAGAAGGGATTAATGGAGCTCTTACAGGACCTCAATTAGCACCCTTGAGAGTGCATTGTTAGGAAAAGAGTAAGCCTGGCCCCTGAGTCTTTCTGGCTTCCCGTCTCACCATGTGATCTCTGCCATACTCACCACTGTGATGCAGGCGAACAGATGGTGCCACCAGATCTTGGATTTAGAACTCCCAAAACTGTGGGCTAAATAAACCTTTTATAGGCCAGGTGCTGTGGCACACACCTGTAATCCCAATAACGTGGGAGGCAAAGAGAGGAGGACTGCAAATTCAAGGCTAAAGGAGGTCTACATAACTTAGTGAGACTGTCTCAAGATAAACAAAAAAGGGGCTGGGGTGCAGCTCAGTTATAGAGCACTTGCAAAGTATGCAAAAGACCCTTGGTTTGACTCCCTAATGCCATAAAAATAAATAAGATAAAGATTTTATAAAATATCCAGCCACAGGTATTTTGTTATAGCAACATAAAGTGGACTAATACAGAGACAGAGGGAGTAATGGAGAAATTTAGCTTAAGATACCCATGGGACATCCCATTCAAGTAGAAAATTTCTATGGCATTGCTGACAAGTTTCCCTGCATTTGAATAATCAAATTGTATTTCCAGATTTTATATCTGATTCTTATGTATTTTATCCACAAAATATGGAGTTTATTCATGCAACTATGTATCAAGTCCCATGAACTGTGCTGTTATTGTTGTTAGGTGCAATTGAATCAGGTCTGACTCATAGTGACCCTATGTACAACAGAACAAAACACTCCTTGACACTATGCCATGCCCGGCACTATTGTCAGTGTTTCTCTGCTATTCATAGGGTTTTCAACAGTGAATTGTTTTGAAAGTGGATCGCCAGGTCCTTCTCCCAAGCGTGTACCACCTGCTATTCCCAGGTGGTCTCCCATCCAAGGACTAAGCAGGCTAACCCTGCTTAGCTTCCAAGATCAGATGGGATTGGATGCTAGAGTGCTATGGCTGCAGACACAAACTGTGCTGGGCAGTGAATAAAATAAACATCCTTGCCCTTGTGGAGCTTGCTGTCCAGCAGGGAAGATAAACAATGAAGAAACAAACGCATGAGCATATCTCATTATAGAAGCATCTATTAAGTGGGTCTAAGTCTTTTTGATTTGGGAGCTGGTGAACAGGTGAGGGAGGCCTTCCTCAAGTGATGGTTAGCCTGAGTAAGAAATGAAGGCGAACATGGAGGGGCTGAGCAAAGAGAATGAGCCCTCCATGTAAGGGAGCTGCATCACCTGGGCCCTGAGGCGACCATGGCACTGGTGTTGAGAAACAAGCAGCCCAGTGTGGCAGGAGACGGCTGAGTTTGGAAAGAGGCAGAGCTGCTGCACCCCAGTAAGGGCACCTGGGCTTGATCCTAAGTTCAGTAAGTCAGCGAAGGCGTGGAAAAGCATTATCAGCAGCCACTGTCGTGTCCACAATAGGTGAGTCCTGAAATCCAATATCCCTAGAGAGAATTTTTTTGAACTGGCCCCTTCATTGCCGCGTGACACAAATTCATCAAGTGTTCCATATTTCTCAGCAGTGAAAGAAACATGAAATAAAATGTGCTTGGGCACTCAAACCAATTTCATATTATAGTTTCTTTTATCACACACAGATTCCAGTGCCACTTATACCAATTGTATAGGAAGTAAAGGGCTATTCTGGATTATTTTCATAAAATGTGTATCAAAGCAACTTATGTCACACAAGCAAATTCTCCATCTCCAACCCCAACCCTGACCAGCCAGGAGCCCTCCCCGGGACCACACGCAGAATGCCTTACTTTGCCAGCCACTCAGCGGCAGCCTTGTTGTCTGCAGCCTGGTGCTTGCTCAGGGTGTCCGTGGGCTCCTCTCTCTTCAGCCTGGCATAAGGGTGTTTGGGGCAGTGGCGGTTTGCGTGGGTGAATCTGCTCAGGCAGCCTTTAAAATATGGAGGGAAGCACATGTTAGCACCTGGACACCCAGCAGACATGCCAAAAATATTCACCTCACTGGTATCCAAGGAAAGTAGGTTAGGACAGAGATTCGGGGCTGCATAACCAAACAGGCCTCCACACAATCTCACTGCTAGTGAAGGGACAAGAAGATGGTTCCAGAACAACTAGATCATCAGCATGTAAAGGTGTCCAGCCCCACTGGAAGCATAAGTCATAAGCATGTTCAAAACCTCTGACCCAGGAATCCCGCTCTTGGAGTCTATGATAAGGAAGCATCCCGAAAAATGAGCAAAGGTCTCAGTGTGAAAACATTCCTCTCAGCTTTGTTAGTCACAAGCAAATTTTAAATAAAAGTTACATATTCAAGAATATTCAGTATCTAAAACTGAGGTTATCATTGTGCATATGCTTAAGGAAATTCACTGGATAAAATAGTGTGCAGAACTTCTGCACAGCAAAGGAAACAATCAACAGAGTAAAAATATAACTTATGAGTGGAAGAAAATCTTTGCTGGCTAGTCATCTGAAAAAGGATTAATATCCAGGATATATAAAGAACTCCAAAAACCAACATCAAAAGAACAAGTAACCCAACCAACAAATGGGCAAATGTTCTGAACAGACATTTCTCAAAAAAAGTACAAATGGCCAATAAATGTATGAAAAAAATGCTCATTAACTTTAACCATGAGAGAAATACAATCAAAACTATACTGAGATTCCATGTCACCCCAGAGTGGCTATCATAAAAAAAAAAAAAAAAGCTAGCAAAGACATGCAAAAATAGGAACAGTTACACACTTAATACACTATTGGTGGGAGTATAAATTAGGACTGCCACTGTAGAAAATAGTATGGAGTTTCCTCAAAAAACTAAAAAGTAGAACTACCATATGATCCAACTATACCACTCCTGGGGATTTATCCAAAGGAAATGAAGTTGGCATACAAAAGGGCCACATGCACACCGTGTCTACTGCAGCACTATCCACAACAGTTAAGTTATACAATCAGCATAGATGCCCAACAACAGATGAATGGATAAAGAAATATGGTAAATATATACAACGGGCTTGCAGTTGTACCACCCTAGCATCTGATCCCATCAGATCTCGGAAGCTAAGCAGGGCTGGGCCTGGTTAATCCTTGGATAGGAGATTGCCTGGGAACATCAGATGCTGTAGGCTTGGGAGAAGGATCTAGCAGCCCATTTCCAAAACAATCAGCCAATGAAAATCCTATGAATAGCAGAGAAGCACTGACATAGTGCCAGGCATGGTGCAGTGTCAGGTAGTGCTTCATCTGTTGTACACAGGGTTGCTTTGAGTTGGACTCGACTCAACAGCACCTAACAATAACAACATATACGACAGAGTGTTATTTGGTCATAAAGAAGAATAAAATTATGTCATTTTCAGGAAAATGGATGAAACGGGAGGACACCGTGAAATAAACCAGAGACAGAAAGACAAGTATTGAAAGTTCTCTCTCATGTGGAAACTAAAAAACAGTTTGCAGACATTTGTAACATTTATAATAATCAAGAAAATTATAGAACAACAGGGACTGAATTTTACTGAATTTCAAATGCAGCTGCAAAAACACACCTGAGAAAAACATCTTCAGGAGTTATGATAAAAGATCACTTAAGAAAAGATAATATGCTTGCTTCAGTTTAATAGTCAAAAAGTTTAGAACCAATGTAAAACCTACTCTGAAGGCTACATTTCTCTTACAGATTACTCTCTACAACTGGATATAGTATTTTTAATTTTCTTTTAAGGTTTTCATCTAAAAAGAATACTTAAAAATCAAATAATTTCTATCCTAGCAGCTTGGGAGGCGGAGGTAGGAGGATCACAAGTTCAAGACCAGAGGCAATCTGTGTAACTTAGCGAGACCCTGTCTCAAAAAGTAAAAAAATGGGCTGGGGGTGCAGCTTAGTGGTCCAGCACTTGCAAAGCATGCAAGCACGAGGCCCTGGGTTCAACCCCCAGCACCAAAAAAAAAAAAAAAAAAAAAAAAAATCAAATAATTTCTAAGAAATTCAGCATGGATCACCACAATCAGCAAGGAAGCTGGGGCTGGAGATGAGGCTCAGGAGTAGAGTGCTGCCAAGCACGTACATAACCCTGGGTTCAATCCTCAACACCCCCAAATAAATAAATAAACAAACAAATAAATGGAAGAAAGCTTGTGCTGTTTTATAAAACCTATGTTAAAAACTGTCCCCTCAAAAAAATTCAAGTAAAACATATTTTAACAATTAACTCACTACTAACTCCATACCATTTTCTGAACAAACAAAAGGTTTCTCTCCAGTATGAAGACGCTGATGTGTTTTGAGCTGGCCACTTTGAACAAAGGCTTTTCCACAATCTGGATAGTCGCACAGGTAGGGTCTCTCACCTGAGAAGACAGATGTTACGTTACAGCTGGCACACTAAGGCTGAACGAGGAAAGGGTCGAGGTGGTGAGAAAATCACCTTTATACAGGTCAAGACTCCAAGCAGCAGTCAAGCACCCATCACGCCCGTGCAGAGCTGCGGCGGGAAAGCTGGTGGCCCCCTTGGGTGCTATCAAGCAGCTCTCCTTGGGGCGTACAGTATTTTCTTCTGGCCTTGGGCATTCAGGAACCCAGGCTCAAGCCCTTAAAGGTATCACCTTCGCTTACCTCAGACCTTTATGCCCCATGGCTTTGCTTGCTGACTCTCTGCGCTGTCTCTCCCTCCTGCTTTCCCTGACAGTCTCCCTTGGTCAGGCTGCCGGCCCCCCCACCCAGAAGGGCTGAACTGACACTTCCTAGCTTGCCCCTAGACTCTCCCTGCACAGCACTTCCCGAGTCACTAGCATGGACCTCGGCTTTTGTCACACCAGTAACCCCAAACCACCCCAAACTCTACTGCACTCTTAGGACAACTAAAACTCCTGGCAGCCTCATTAGCTACTGGGGGCAGCAGGCAGGGTTCATCTTTACTTCTCTCAAAGAAAGACAGTCTAACCAGGCAGCAATTCCTCCTCATCTGGCTTTTATCCTTGAAAATCCTTCCTTCTTTGCCCATTCAAATCTTCCCAATCTTGTGGGCTTTCAGTCAAACTCTTCCTACCTCCCTCTACCCCCAAATACTTGAACTTTGTACACTGCATGAACTCGCTGTCCTGTCTTGCTTATGTATCACAGAACTCTCACCTTATACTTCATTTGAATTCCTATAGACGACAAAATGCTAGGTTTAAAGTGCCTAAAAATGTGGCTCAATCATAATGAAATGTATTATTTCCCGGAGAAAACATTCTTTAACCACAAATTATATACTTCTTTCAATATGACTCAAAGAACAGTAACAAGTCTTCCCTAAATTTCTTATTACTTAGAGATATACTAAGTGGTCATGATAGGTGGATGCAACCTAAGTTAATAAAACATAAAAGCCAGGTGCTATGGCACACACATGTAACCCCAGCACTCGGGAGGCGAGGCAGGAGAATATCTAGTTCAAGGCCAGAGGCAGCCTGCACAACTTAGCAAGACCCTGTTCCCAAATGAAAAATAGAAAAGGGTTGGGGCTGCAGCTCAGTAGTACAGCACTTGCCTAGCATGCACAAGGACCTAGGTTCAACCCTTAGTACTGAAAAAACAAAACAAAACACAAAACATCACATCGGGGCATTAGTTAAAATCATCAGAGAAGAGCTTCTTACAAAACACGTGTATTCAAGTTTAACTCTTCCACAGGGAGCTTGCGTTCGGTTCCCTGGTATGCAATGCGGTAGGCCAAGGCCTAGGAGGTGGCGCACAGCAGAGCAGTGGTAGGTCAGGAATGAGTGTCAGGTGCCGAATCTAACCTACCTCGGCAAAGTGCTCCACGACCTCAGAATGAGTGTTCAGACCAGTGGAAAAATGCAAAAATTCTCAAAATTAGATTTCTGTCATGAAGTGATAGTTTTACTAATGGTATCTAAAGTCAAACCTCTAGCCATCCTAGTCTATAATGATTCATACTGAAACACTATCCTTTTTTCAGGGATAGAACTAAAAAGAGGAGTTCAATAGTCAAAAAGTTTAAAACCAATGTAAAATCTACTCTGAAGGCTGCATTTCTCCTATAGATTATTCTCTACAATTGGATATAGTATTTTTAATTTTCTTTTAAGGTTTTCATCTAAAAAGAATACTTAAAAATCAAATAATTTTTATCCCAGCATCTTGGGAGGCGGAGGTAGGAGGACTGCAAGTTCAAGACCAGAGGCAGTCTGCATAACTTCGCGAGACCCTGTCTCAAAAAGTAAAAAAATGGGCTGGGGGTGCAGCACAGTGGTCCAGCACTTGCAAAGCATGCGAGGGCGAGGCCCTGGGTTCAACCCCCAGTACTGAAAAAAAAAAAACTGGTATTAAAATGTATCTCTTCAAAACCCAACAGTTAGAAAGAAAATAAGAAATGGGTGATGACCATACTGGAAAAACTAGGGGACTAAGAGTTCAAAGCACAAGTTATAGGCAAATGATGCCCAGTAGAAATATACTGTGATCCCACTGGAGAAGCCATATTAGGGAAAGTAAAAAGAAACAGATGAAATTAATTTTAATAACGTATTTCATTTAATCTACCTTATCTAAAGTAGTCACTTCAATACCCAAGAAGAATGATGAGTGAGATGATTTACTCTTTTTCCATACTAACCATCTTGCACCCTTGCTGCCCACCTCAGTTTAGACTGCTCACATTTCGAGTGGTTAGGAGTCACGTGGGCCAGCAGCTAAGGTGCGGGGCAGTAGAGCTCCACACTTAGGGGTATGACTTACATCTAAGCCTGCAAGCCAGTGGATAATCTCAATGGAAACAACGCAATTTCATGAGCCCATGAAAAAAATAGGGAAACATGACCCAAATATGCATTTGAGTTTTACTACACATTAGCCATGAGGCTCCATAAACATTGTGGGTTGATGAAAGTGTTGCCAGAAGTGATGTGAAGGATACATAAAGGAAAAAGCCAATGCTGTATTACTCTGTACCCCATCATCATTTACCAATAAAGGGAGAAAAAAATATTAATTTAAGAGGAAAAAAAAAAACTCTGTAAGCTAGTGATAATGGGGTTTGGGGACTTTAATTTCCTCATGTATAAATTACTAATGAACTAGATTACCTGCTTTAACTAGATTATCTAGATTAATTCCATTATAACCTGAGAAGTCACATAAAACAGTGTGCTTCATATCACCAAAAAGCAACTGCCTACACAGTGCCTGTTTCTTAAAACTTAACAATAATAACATAAAGACATATAAGGCAACTAAACAATTCAGTTTATTAGCCCAGACATGCAATCCACTCTGGGTCAAGTACTACTACTAGCAGCCTCTGAAACGTCTCCAACGCACCTGTGTGAGTCCTTTTGTGAGCCTGGAGTGATTTCTCCCGTGGAAACACTCTGTTACAGATGTTACAACGGATCCTGCTGGATGAATGTTCTCCTTCACTTATTAAATCCCGCACAGTGTCTGCTCTGGGTCGCCCACGTCGGATTCCATCCTGCTAACAAGTTTTACAAACGTTACTATGATTTCTTGGATTCTACTCCTTAAAGCAATATCCTATAAAACTCTCGAGTGGCACCAGCAAACATGGTGGAGAGAAGGGAGCTCCAAGAGCCCATCCCTCCAGGACCACCAACCTAGCAAGGAGAAATTACGAGGGTCAGCTCTTCAGAACCCCAGAGGAGAGAGCCACCCACAGCTCGGCCACGGGAATCGGGAGCAGCTCCATGGCGTTCTCCCTTGCTCTCTCTTTCCCGCGGAGACAGCAGCCTGCACCCAGCCCCTGCCTGCACAGGGACCACCGCAGCCAGACTCTGAAAGACTGGTTCCTTTTGACCCGCACGAGGCTGACCGTCTGTCCGTGCTCTGCCTAACTCACTCGGAGCCCTCAGGACACAAAGCGGCCCTGGGCAGGGCGTGGCTCCAGCACCTTATAAGGCAGGAGCGACCCTGCTCTGCTCTCTGCAGAGGCTAAAGCAGTCGCGCCAAGGCAGGAGCGCGCTCAGGAAAAGCCTGCAAAGACGCTGCAGGTCCCCTCCGCTCAGTCCCCGGGGGCAGGCAGGTCGCTCAGCTCAGCGCCAGAGCATTTGCCGCGGGTGCCTCAGGCCCGGCGCTCAAGCCCCAGCAGCACCAGGAAGGGAAAAAAAGGAAGGAAGGAAAGAAAAAGAAAAAGAAAGTGGGTTCTAACAGAGCATTCTGCAGGCTGGTGAGGTTTTTTGGGGTTTTGTTTGGTTTTCCTTTCCTTTGAGGGGAAGGCAAGTTGAGGAAGAAAGCTCCAGCTATGCAAAGAAATCTCTCTCAAAATATTAGCTGACCACAAGCTAAATAAATAAAGAAATTAATAATAAATCTGGGTGGAATGCTTGGCTTGCTCGCACATTTGAGGGTCGGGGTTCAATCCCCAGCACCATACCCCCCCACACACACACACTTCTAGAAAACTAATTTAGACACCAGGCACAGTGGCTCACACCTGTAATCCCGGAAACTCAGGTGGCAGAGGCAGGACAATTGCAAGTTTGAGGCCAGAGGCAGCCCACATAACAGCGAGACAGTGACGCAAACAAAATAAGAACATTAAAAATGAGTTGGAGCAGGGCGCGGTGGTGCATGCCTATAATCCCAGCAGCTCAGGAGGTAGAGGCAGGAGGATCGCAAGTTCGAGACCAGAGGCAGTCTGCGTAACTTAGCGAGACTCTGTCTCAAAAAGTAAAAAAATGGGCTGCGGGCACAGCTCAATGGTCCAGCACTTGCAGAGCATGCAGGTGTGAGGCCCTGGGTTCAACCCCCAGTACCAAAAAAAAAAAAAAAAAAAAAAAAAAAGAGTTGGGTGTGCTCCCCAGCTAAAGAACTCTCACAAAGTATGTATAAGGCACTGGGCTCAACACCTGAGGACCACACAACAACAACAACAACAACAATTTAGAAAAGGCAATGAACTACTACAACACCCAGGAAACAATAAAAGCAATCTCTAAGGTAGAAGAGTGTGATTTCCAGAGTTTCCACATTCTAATATTCAAAATATCCAGTTTTCAGCAAAGTATTACAAAGCATGCAGGGAAAGTTCTTCAAAAACGTCTGCCACATACACAGGAGAAATGAACAGAAACAGGCTGAGAAGCACAGACAGTGCCCTAACTAGAAAAAAACTTTAAATCGACTATCATTAATATGCTCAATGAGCTAACAGAATTCACAAATAATGGAAAGAAATCAGAAAAACAATCTCTCAACAAACAAAATGCCAACAATAAGACAGAAATTATCACAAAGAATGAAATACTCTGGAGCTGAAAACCACAATAACTGAAATTTAAAAAAAAAAAATTCACTAGTGGTTTCAATGGCAGATCTGAACCAGCAGCAGAATCAATAAGCCTGAAGATAGGTCAGTGGAAGTTATCCAGTCTAAAGATCAGAAAGAATAAAAAATGAAGAAAAATGAAAAGAGCCTAAAACACCTGCAGAACACTATCAAGCATCCCAACATACACATAAATGGAGTCCCATAGGCAAGGGGAAAACAAGTAGGAAGGATGTTTGAAGAAATGGTGGCTGAAAATGTCCCAACTTCGGTGAGTCACAAATCTAAACACCTGAGAAGCTCAACAAACTTCAGCAATAATAAACATAACAAGATCCATAGTGAGACACATTACAAACAGTGAAAAGACAGGAAAATCCAGAAAGCAGCAACAGAAAACTGACTCATCGCACACAAGGGGTTAAACTGACTCATCATATACAAGCGGTTTTAGTAAGAATTCACAGCTGATTTCTCAGGAGAAACTACAGAAGGCAGACATGTTTAAAGTGCTAAAAGAAAAAAATGTATAGTTCTAGATCCAGCAAAACTGTCCTTCAAAAATAAAGAAATTAAGCTATTGTACAAATAAAAGTTCACTGCAAGTAGACCTTCATGGTAATAAATGCTTAAATGGAGTTCTTCAGACAAAAATAAAAGAACACAACTGGCCATGGTGGCATATGCCTGTAATCCCAGTTACTTGGAAGGCTGAGGCAGGAAGATTGCAAGTTTAAGGCCAGCTTGGGAAACTTGGAAACACTCTGTCTAAAAATAAAATTTAAAAAGGGATGGAGTTCAGCTTAGTGGTAGAACACTTGCCTAGCAGTCAGGAAAGAAGGAAGGAAACAAGCAAGGAAGGAAGGAAGGGGAAGATGGCAGCCCACTACCCAACAATCCACAGTCTCGAGATAATCAGCCATTGAAAACCCTAGGAAGAGTGGAGCACTGACATAGTAGTGCTTGGCATGGCCCAGTGTCCGGAGTGTTTCGTTCTGTCGTATGTAGGGATGTTATGAGTTGGAACTGATTCGATGGCACCTAACAACACCTACTACTGAGGCTAAAATAATTCAAAATAAATTATTATAAGTTTAAGAGGTTAATTAAATTTTTCAAGGTAACCACGAAGAAATTGAAAATAAGAAACACAAAAGAAATGAAAATGGTATACTACAAAAAAATCAGTTAAACACATAAAGGCATTAATGGAGAAAATGAAAAACAAAACAAGTATAAGACACAGAAAAATAACAAAGTGAGAGAATTCCTTCCTGATCAGTAATTACTTCAAAATAAATAGATTAAACTCTCCAATTAAAACCCAGGGATTGCCAGAAGGATTTTGAACAAACAAAGAAACAAAAATGATCCAACTATATGCTATTTACAAGTCCCAAAGAACAAAAAAGTTAAAAATGAAAAGAACAGAAAAGGATATAACAATTATAAATACACAACAAACGACAGAGCCCCCAAAACAGATGAAGCAAACATTGGCAGAATTAAAGAGAGAAGTAGTTCAAAATTAGCTGGAGACTTCAATACTCCATTTCTGATAACACACAAGATAACAGCAGAAAATCCGCAAAGATATTCTCCAGGACAGACCATGTATTAGGCCATAAAACAAGTCTCAATAAATTTTAAAAGACTGAAAGCATCCAAAGTAACTTCTCTGACCACATAATGAAGCTGTAAGTCAACAACAAAGGAAAACAGGAACAAGTATGTGAGAATTGGACACCACACTCTTACACGGTTAACAGGTCAAAGAACAAATCATAAAGTAAAAGAGAAAACACCTTAGGAAAAATGAAAATTAAATCATAACATACCAAAATTCATATGATACAATGGAGGGATTTGATGACTTTACATAAGATACTAATACTAGGCCAGGCACAGTGGCACACACCTGCAATGCCAGGGACTCCGGAGGCAGAAATAGGACTGCTGGTTTGAGGCCAGAGGCAGTGTGTATAACTTAGCAAGACCATCAAGATGAAAAATAAAAGAGGGGCTGGGGGTACACCTCAGTGGCTGAATGCTTGCAAAGTATATGCAAGACCCTGGGTTGAGCAGCCCCCATAACCCCCCTCCACACACACAATGATACTAACAACTACCCAAAGGAAGCTTACAGAGTCATTGCAATCTCTTTGAAAACCCTAATGGCCTGTTCTGCAGAGATGGAAACAGCCACCCTACACGTGTGACAGGCAAAATGGGAATCATTGCTTGAGAGATACAAGATTTTCATTTGGAACTTGAATGTAATATCATTGAATTATACACTTTAAAATGTGAATTGTACACATTAATTATGCTATATAATTTCACCTTAATTAAAAACTTCCAAGAAAATACAAATGTACTATGGAGCTTAGTGACATACCAGTATAGATTTATTAATTATAGCAATCATACCACACTTATGTAACATGTCAGCAACAGGGGAAACTGGGTGTGCAGCTTATGGGAACTCTCTTTATGATCTCTTATATATCTGAAACTAAAATGAAATTAACATTTATAGCCAGGCACAGTGGACACATCTGTAATCCCACCAGCTCAGGAGGTGGAGGCAGGAGGATTGCAAGTTTGAGACCAGAGGCAGTCTACATAATTTAGCAAGACCCTGTCTCAAAAAAGTAAAAACAAAAATGGGCTGGGGGTGCAGCTCAGTGGTCCAGCACTTGCAAAGCATGCAAGTGCGAGGCCCTGGGTTCAACCCCTGGTACAGCAAAAAATAAATAAATAACATTTATTTGGAAAAAAAAAAAACAACGTTTTTCCAAGTAAATTAACTTTCACGTGCACAAGTTACATGAAAAAAGAGAGAGAAAATCCTAAAAGGATCATGCACAACTACATCCAAGATGAAGATGTTTTTAATACTTTGAATAGAAAAACCTGAGGCCTTCCAAAAACTTAAAAAGTAGCCTGAAATCCTGAAGAAGAATAAACTAGAGCAAAATTATCTTTAATCAAAATTTTATTTTAAAAGAAAAACTCCATCCCTACATGCTAAGATGAGTTATATTTTAATAATCTTTAGACTTTAAAATTTATTCCCAGTGCAAGTCATTGACATAATTTCAATCTTATACCATGGAAATTCTAATTGGTTATATATTTACTACTTTTTTTCTAAAAATCAATGGAAAGCTTCATTATACTTACTAACTTTTTTAATGATTAGCAACGTAAGAAGTCTACATATCCAAAGGAATTGAAAACAGGATCTCAAAGAGATATTTGCGCATCTATGTTCATTTACATTATTACTGACAAAAGCCAAGAGATGGGGGAAATTCAAATATTCATTGACTGATGAATGTATAAAGAAAATGCGGTATGTACATATAGTGGGATATTATTCAGTCTTTAGAAATGACAAATCCTATTACATGCCACAACATGGATAAACCTAAGTGAATGAACCTAAGTGAAAAAAGCTAGCCAAAAAAAGGGTAGATATTATATATTTCCACTTATATGAGGCATGTGAAGTAGTCAAACTGAGAAACAAACAAACAAAAAAGAACAGTGGGCACAGGGACTAGAGGAAAGAAGAAAAGGTGAATTCAATTAGTATTGTTTCAGTTTTATAAGCTGATTAAATTCTGGAGATCTGTGCATATGTTAGACATTTCTGTAGTGTACACTTAAAATGGTCAAAGTGGTAAATATGTTTTCTACCACAATTTCAAAAAACAAAAAGAATGTGAGAAGGTCCTGTGGCACATTAGATTGTAAAAATATTCACCCATCTCACTACGAGTCCAGGCAGCAATGTGACTTGCTTTGGCCAATAAAATATGAGTGAAAATAATATGCATGATATCTGAACAAAATCTTTAAAGCCATCACTTGGTTCCACCATCTCTCTGTTCTCTTTTTGCCTTGAGACCCATCTGCCCTTGGGAGGAGATATTTCTTCTGCATCCTAGAATGGCCAGGATGTGGAACACATCTGTAGTCAGCCATCACAGGATATATAACATAAACCATGTTGAGGCTGAGATTTTTGAAATTTCATTCTGCAACATGCTTTATCCTAAGCTAAGTGATCCAGGCATGTTATTAATAGAGCTTCATTACTACCAAGACTACAGATAAAGGTTCATAATAGAGGTCTTTCCCCAACCTTTCTTAATTCCTCACAGAGTTTCCAATTATGACAAGCTTAGAAATTAGCAAGGTTCTTTCTTACTGTTTAAGTCCATTAATATGGACTTAATCAATTTTTAGCAATTACTGGTGGCTATCAAATTCTTTCAATTTCTTAACTTTTTGGCTAGATCTTCACTAGCCACCTAAATTTACTTGCTAAATTGTTAATCCACAGTCAGCACAGAGAAATTTAAGCAGGAGTAAAATCAGAGAACCTACTGTCATCCTTTACTGAGCCACAATAATTATATACAGTGATGCTGATTATAGTCATACTGTGAACAAATCTTTAAATCATGTTTTAAAATGCAAAAGCGGGGCTGGAGGTGTAGCTCAGTGGTAGGGTGCTTGCTTAGCATGCACAAGGCTCTAAGTTTGATCCCCAGCACTGCAAAAAATAAAATACCAAAATAAAATATAATCCAGCATCTGTGATCAATAAAAACAGGTAATTCTTTTAAGGAAGGGAACCTGAAACCTGGTTAATTAAAACGTTGAATGATACAAATCCTCAACTATGAAAAAGTCCTTTTCCTAACATTTTCAAATATATAAAAGCATACTGTTGACTCTACTGCTATTTGAAATAACTGATTTGATAATTAATATCAAAAATGTAAGACTAGCCATAACTATTTTCTCTGCTTCTAGACTTTTAAAAAAGCATGCCTAATAGTGTGAAAACATAGAAAGTTGATAATATGGCTACTCATAGCAACTCTTAAGAAACACTTTGTTTCTTCAACAAGCAAAATGTTTTCCAAAAGAGAAACAAAATGCTACAGAATACGATCTAATACAACATAGTAGCCATTTGTAGGTAAGGATTCCCTAAGTACATTCTCTTAGCTAAGAAAATAAGACACAGGAAAGAATTCTCAGCTGGGCACTGTGGCACAGAAGTATAATTCCAGCAGCTGGGGAGGCAGAGGCAGGAGGATTGCAAGTTCGAGACCAGAGGCAGTCTGCGTAATTTATCAAGACCCTGTCTCAAGAAAGTTAAAAAGAAAAAAAGGGGAAGGGGGCTGAGGGTGCACACCCCACACTCAGTGGTCCAGCACTTGCAAAGCATGCAAGCACGAGGTCCTGGGTTCAATCCCTGGTATCGAAAAAAATAAAAAAATCCCCTAATGCCCTAAATGATTTTTTTTTTTTTTTTTTTTTTTTTGCGGTACTGGGGGTTGAACCCAGGGCCTCGCGCCTGCATGCTCTGCAAGTACTGGACCACTGAGCTGCACCTCAGCCCATTTTTTTTGTTTTTACTTTTTGAGACAGGGTCTCGCTAAATTACGCAGACTGCCTCTGGTCTCGAACTTGCGATCCTCCTGCCTCCGCCTCCGGAGCTGCTGGGATTACAGGCGTGTGCCACCACGCCCAGCCCCTAAATGAATTTTTAGCATCTTTTAGCAATACATATTGATATAAGCATTAGTCATTGAAGAGGACATTTTCATTTTGGCCTTAACAATAAGAAAACCAGCTAGGCGTGGTGGTGCACGCCTGTAATCCCAGCAGCTCAGGAGGTGGAGGCAGGAGGATCGCAAGTTCGAGACCAGTCTGAGTAATTTAGCGAGACCCTGTCTCAAAAAGTGAAAAACTGGGCTGAGGGTGCAGCTCAGTGTCCCAACACTTGCAGGGCATGCAAGCGTGAGGCCCTGGGTTCAACCCCCAGCACTGCAAAAAAAAAAAAAACAATAAGAAAACTATGTTTCTAGGCAAATCTCGGCAATTTCAGCATAAACTCATCAGCAACCAATTCCATCTGTAGCCTAAGGAACAAATTTTGCCAGACTGTTGATGATTCACAAGAAAAAGCAATGCCAGCATGAAATTCTAAGAAATGAAATGATTACATTGTCAAAATTTTTTGCATACTTTATTAAGTATAATTTTAAAAACAGAATTTTAACACCTCTAAGAAAGCAGATGAGTGATTTCGAAAGTGTTTAGTTATGTGATGACTAAAAAACCTAAAAGTCCTTGGCCTGTGTTTATACAAAAAAAATTCAAATAAAGGCATGAATACAACCTAGAAAGAAAAATAAGTCTTGAGGGAGACATGCATACTTTGATGAGAAAATATAATTCTTCCTATATCCCTTCTTGTATTCAGCTCTAGATGCAAACTTCCTAAGACCCTCATAGCTGCTTCCTACTTCTACCTCCCACCTAGACTGATCTTCACAACTTCCCAAATCTTAATTCCAATTCATCTACCCAATTGTGTGCATCCTTATGTATCTCAACTGAGATAGGTAGGCCATAAATGGTATTTATGTCTACTTAAATCACCTTAATATTAAAAAGTTAAAATAAACCCCTAAAGTCAATTTATGGGTGATCTATACAGAAAAATAGAGTATAGGGATCAAAAACAAGAGCGCTGGAAGGTTCTCATCGGTTCTGCCACCTGCCATATAATCTTAGCCTTGGGGACTCTTTGTCTCTAATTTCTCCTTCCTCATCAGGTAAATAGGCTTCAATGAATTAAAGAATTCAGAAAGCTCAACACAGAGTGTGGTGGTTTGCTGCTAACATGAAGTGTTTAGTCCCTGCCAGGTAAGAAATGGTGGCTACTATGTTAATACAATGTCAACGGTGGCTACTAATACAATGTCAACGGTGGCTACTATGTTAACATAGTGTAACTGGTGGCTACAATGTTAACACAGTGTAACTGGTGGCTACTATGTTCACACAGTATTAGGTTTAACATGGTAGTGATCAAATATAGAAAGGGAAGGCAGGATAGATAGTGGCAGGTCATGGGAAGTGAATGGTACCACAGAAGCAGACCCCTGCGGTCCCCAGATGGAGACAACATCATGAATACAGTCTGAGTCAAGGGCATAGGAGCACCAGCTGGGAAGCCCTGGAATATCCCATAGACAAGAATATCCCATAGACACCTGCCTGCTTCCCACCCAGAATTCTACTGCTCAGAAGAAGATAATGTGTTTTTGTTTTTTGTGGTGCTGGAGGTTGAATCCAGGGCCTCATGCTTGCATGCTTTGCAAGCACTGGACCACTGAGCTGACACTTCCAGCCCTGCCCCCTTTTTTTTTACTTTTTGAGACAGGGTCTCGGTAAATTACACAGACTGCCTGGGGTCTCAAACTTGCAATCCTCCTGCCTCTGCCTCCCAAGCCACTGGGATTACAGGCGTGCTAGAAGATAATAATGTTATTATTATAGAATAATGTTAATATCTAACTGTCCACCGAAAGTGCCAAGCAATCCTGTGATGAAGGGCCGAAGTTGGCAGATGATGGATATTCTGCTCCCAGGCAGCGGGAACAAACAAAAGAGCAAGAGAAAGCTGACACCCAGGGTGCAGGACTCAGATATTAACACCTCCGCTGGGGGCAGGGGCAACAAATAGACTGTAAGTGAACACCAAGGTTGTACTCCACCCCACAGCTGTTAGTACCTCTGAATGGCATTCTGAAGGGGTGGGGGAAGCATGTCACTGGTACTGGCTGTATTACAAATTTGTCTCCCATCTTCCCCAAAGTGAACACACTCAGCATGATTGACACCAGATGTGTGTGGAGACAAACTACTATGAATACCTTAGAGAAGCAACACAAGTAAAATGGGGCTGGGACTCTCGCTCTAAACCAAAGACTACTCAGAAGTTGAAACAAGTTTGCTCATTTCACATGCAGTAGCAACGACTCCAGAAGAGACCACAAGTCAAGCTAGGAAACTTCCTTAAATAAAGGTAAATTCCAGACCTTTCTCTGTTCAGCTGAGGAAGCTGATAAATTAATTTTTGGAGCTATATTTGGATTACTTCATCAATCAAAGGACAAACAGATCCAGATTAAATAATTTATGAAAGGTACCATAGGAAAAGCTGTGTGAGAAGGGGGGAAAAAGAGGAATATAAATCAGTCCTTTCACTTTCACTGTTCTCCACAGCTTCTGGTATATTTTACCTGTGAAAGAGGTGGACAGTATGGAAATAAAGCTCCAACCCATGCATTATGCTAATAACTCTTATAAAAGCTTTGTGTAAGCCAGGCACCACGGTGCACACCTGTAATCCTAGAGACTGAGAAGGCTGAGTCAGGAAGATTTTGAGTTTCAGGCCAGAGACAGCCTGCACAACTCAGCAAGACCCTGTCTCAAAATAAAAAATAAAAAAGGGGCTGGGAGTGCAGCTCAGTGGTAGAGCACTTGCCTAGCAAGAAACCCCTGTGTGCAGATGAGTCTGTTTCAGCCCCAAAAGAACATACCTACACATTTCATTTATCTACAATAACACTAATACAATATCCAAAATTATATTAAGTTAAAATTATCAAATCATAAACACAAAAAAATCTTCCCCAGGTATTTGTGAATGTATGCCTTTGTATTTCTTAGCTATATATACAATCTTAGTTTTTAAGAGGATTAAAACATGCAAATACGTTAACAGAAAACTATCTAGAGATCAAAAGTATCTAAGATGGACTCCATCTATCTTAGGAAGGTCTCCCAAGAGCCAGCCAACAGCCTTGTCCACTCACTAACATTACTACCATGAACATTTCTAGTCTTTTTTCACATTTTTACTGAGGCGCAGTTTCAAGACTGGAAGCGTATCAATGCACAATCACACAACTGTATAGTTCTGTAACCACAGAGGCATTAGTAACAAAGTGTATCCATTTCCTCAGCCTAAACAATGTAGCGTTTCAACATCCTTGCTACTGCGAGAGAAATGACCAAACTTGTTTCAATATGTAAGTACAGTATTTGCCAATACAGATTCACTTATCCACTGGTAACTTACTTGTTACATCTTTAGCAAACTGTTTGGTAAACTGCCACTTAAGGAATGCAATCGGGATATTGCCCTTATGTTAGCACCATTTATTCATCACACAAATACCGGTATTCATGTGCATTTATGTGCACAAATAGTTACTGAGCATTTACGGTATAAGGTCTTCAAGTCGAACAGTGTCCTGGACGGAAACGGTCCTGACCCCCCTGGAGCATAGTCCACAGAGCTAAGCCTAAATCAGCCCAAAGGCGCTCTGAACGCAAGCGGTAGAACTGAGTAAAGGCCACACACAGTTGACCCAGTGTCCTGCCCGGCCCCGGGCCCCCGGAGCCCCGCGGCCGCGCTCCCGCGCTCGGCACCTGCCGGCGGGGCTCCCCTCCCTCCGTCACGTGACCGCCCCGCCCCCGCGGCCAGTTTTGGCGCGCGGCAGTGACGTCACCGCCCGCCGGCCGCCGTCCGGCAGCCCCGCGTTTTCAAACGGGCCCCGCCCTGCCGGCGCGTCCGCGGGGCCGCGCTGCGCCGTTAACGGGCCGCGGCCGCCACCGCTCACCTTGAGGGGGCCGCCGTCCGGGCTGCTCGCCTCCTCCTCGTCCTCGCCTCCCGCGGGCCCCGGCGCGGGCGCGGCACGGCCCCGCAGCCCCTGGCGCTCAGTGGCGGGCGGCAGGGCGGCGGCGGCGGTGCCCGCGGAGCCGGGGCTGAGCGTCACGTTGTGCGCGTTCTCGCCCCAGCGCCACGGGTACACCATGAAGTCGCTGAAGCCCGGGCTGCTGGGCACGCGCGGCGGCGGCGGCTCGGGCTCCCCCGCGCCGCCCGGCTTCACGGGCGTCGTCCGGATGACCGACACCAGCACCCGCTTGGGCGAGTCGTGGCAGAAGACGGCGGGCGGCGCGGGCTCCGCCATGGGCGCCGCGCTGCGCAGCATCGCCGGCCCTGCGCTCCGCGCTCGCTGCCCCGACCGACCGAGCGGCTCAGGGCCGGCGGCTCATGGCAGGCGGCGCCGCCCGATCCCGACGCCCCGGGCGCGCCCGCCGTCCGTCTCGGAGCCCCGGGCGGGCCGCGGCGGCGGGGAGCGGCGGGCGGCCCGGCCTCGCGGTGACAGGAACGCAGCAGCGGCGGCGCCGAGCCCCGACAGTCGCCAGCCGCGGCGGCGGTGCCCGCTCGCACTTTTCCCGCGTTACATTTCGCGCCTGGGCGGAGCCAATCACCGCAGGGCCCCTGCCCGCTGGCCGTCGCTGCGAGTGACAGGCGGCGCTAGCCAATAGCCGTGCCCGGGCCGCCTCCCATCCCTGCGGGGTAGGCCGGGCCCGCGCGCGGGTCCCGCCGGCCCCTCCATTGGCCGCCGCTCTCGGGTGCTTGCTGCCTCGAGAGCCAACCGCGTTCGAAACTCCGCGGGGGCGCGTGCCGGCCGATGACACCAAGGACAGCGAGAGAGCTGCAGATTGGCTGGGCCGCGCGAGGGGCGTGGGCCGGGGGCGGGGCCTGACGGTCGTTGGTGGGGGAGGTGGCCGGGGGAGGCTCCACCCCTCTCGCCCCGCCCCGCCCGCGGCTGTTGGTCCGCGGTTCCCGCGCGCCGCGGGTTTAAAGAGCCCAGGCCGCGCCGCAGCCCCTCCGTGCGGCCCCGCCCTCCGCTCCCGCCACCGGGCTCCGACCGCCCAGGTCCCTGTCCCATACACGTCCCTAACGGCAACGGGGACGCCTCGTTTCCTAACCGAGTCCGCCCCGCGGCGACGTAGCCTGTCAACGCGCTCCTACTTCCCGGGTGCGGGCCGTGGGCAGCGGCCCGGCCACCGCCCACCCGGGCCGCGGGTCCCCATCTGCGACAGGGGGGTAGCCAGGAATGGTCCCCAAGGCGCGCGAGCTGTGCGCTGCGCGAGGGGCACAGGAGCGAGGCCCGCGTCGGCTGTCACTCCCGGACCCCCGAAGTCGCCGCGAGGTTCCGCTCCCCCCCCCCCCCCCCCGCAACCCGCCTGGGCAGAGGGCCAGGGACAGCTCGGAAGCCAGGCAGCAGAGGACGGGGCAGAGTGGAACGCCCAGCCTCCTGTCGGCGGGAATGTGGGAGACCGGGTCTGATTTGTTGTTGGCTCTATTCTCAGGGGCCAGCCTGTCCTGGTAGGGGCTCAATAAACATTTGTCGAATGAATGAATATCCAGTGGTGGTTAGCATTGGTAATTGAATTAGAACGTGCCTGCATAATTATAGATTGTTGTTGTTAGATGCCCTCGAGGCGGTGTCTTATGTACAACAAACAAAACAATAATAGATTGCTTAACTAAATATCCCCCCAGCTATACCTAAATTAACTTAGCCACAATGTTAAAACAGAAAGAAAGAAGGAAAGAAAGAAAGAAAGCTATTTGTTAATAAAATGACCAATTTTCAAGATACTTTTTTTTTCAGTACTTGGGAGCTGAACCCAGAGCTTCGCACATATTTTGCAAGCGCTCAACCGCTGGCTAGCCTGCACCCCCACCCTATTTTTTATTTTGAGTCAGAGTCTCACTAAATTACTCGGGCTGCCTCTTGTCTCAAACTCCCAACCATCCTGTCTCTGCCTCCCTAGTCCATGGGATTACAGGCGTGCATTGCCACATTTTTAAGTTTTAAAAAGACAAAACAGGCATTACTCCTTTATGGAAATTGTTTAAAGTGGGAAAATGTATACATTTTTGCTTTTAGATATACAAAATATACCTGATAAGATACACAAAAAAACTGATAAGTTAACTTAGTGAAGGGAAATTAAGTAGCTAGGGAACAGAAACAAAAAGATTTCAAAAGATACAAAATATAATAATGCTTTGTATATTTTGAAATTTGACCCTGGTGAAAGTATCTTTTCAAGAAATATAGTCTTCATTTCCTGGGGGCCTACTACAGTCAGAGCTGTGTTTACTGATGTACAGTAATACCCACAGGCGCTTCACTTGCATTGTGCTCTCAACAACCCTGTGAGTTAGATAGTATCCCCACTTATGGATGAGAAAATGTGGGGCTTGTGCAAGACCACATAATAAAGAAACAAATCCTAAAGAATGTCTTGGAAAACTCCTTTGGATTATGCATATCTCAGAATCTGCCAGCCCAGAGGAAAAGGCTGAAAACCAGGCCCCACACCTTTCTGTTTCCCATTATTCATATTAAAGATTTAATGGCAAATTCAGTTTGATATTTTAATCTGTGTGTGTGTGTGTGTGTGTTAGGTGCTGTCGAGTCGAGTCCAACTCATAGCGACCCTCATAGGGCTTTCAATGGCTGTTTCGGGATTGCCTTGGGAGTGGGTTGCCATGTCTTTCTCCCATTTTGTGGTGCTGGGAATCAAACTCGGGACCTCAGAGACTGCAGAGCAGAGCTCTACCAACTGAGCTAAATCCCAGCCCCTGATATTTTAATAGTCAATCCAAAAGCTGAAAATTCAGCTCTCATTTCCCTTAGTGTAGTAAACATTCATTTTGTGTTCACAATTTAACACCAAATATGGTAATGATACCATATTCTTCAGAATCACTTGAAAGAGAAATATGATCCATCTAGTTGATAGTCAGGAAGATCTGAAAAAAGTGTTATACCCATCATGAACACTCAAGTTAGGTGTTGAGCAAGAGTGGAGGGATTAACCACCAACCAACAGTTACTGTTTAACATTTATAGCATGCCCCTGAGTGCACAATGAATCATCCAGACTGCAGGACACTGACTTAATGCTACTAAAAATTACCTTCATCAACAGTAACTTGGCAGCTCCACTTGGTGTCTGCCACAGGAGAATGAAAGGCTTGCCAGGAATGTGTGAACTGGGCTATGGTTCCAGGACAGAGCTAAGGTCATGCAAGATCTCTGCTGGTTTGGCTCCATTTTCACCCAGCTAGGAAGCTATCTAAAGTACATGGATTATATTCCTGATGTTTTTGTTCTGCCCTAGATATAATCAACAGTCCATACTGTACACTAACTCTGAAGAATACTGAAACCCATCTCAAGATAGTCCAATGGCTCAAAACATAGGCCCCAGAGGATGGGGCTTAGTGGTAGAGCCAGGCATGCAGTGCTCTGGGTTGAATCCTCAGCACCCCACCCCTAAAACAGCAAGCCCCTTCTAATAAAGATATACATCCCAAACCCTGTTTTCAAAATGTATTTTAGCCCTGCATGGTGGCCCATGCCTGTAATCCCAGTGGCTCGGGAAGTGGAGGCGGGAGGATTGCAAGTTCGAGACCAGAGGCAGTCTGCATAACTTAGTCTCAAAAAATTAAAAAAAAAAAACGGGCTGGGGGTGCAGCTCAGTGGTCCAGCACTTGCAGAGCATGCAGGCGCGAGGCCCTGGGTTCAAACCCCAACCAAAAAAAAAATGTATTTTAAAGTTTCAAAATAAATTAAAATCTAAGAAAAACAATTTTTTACTTTGAATATGTAATCTTAGCACTTGAAGCTGCTTGATTGCTACAAAATATTCTGCCCTAGTGAGGAACACTGAAAATAACACAAATCCTTTTCAAGGATTTGCCTTCACAGCTAAAAATGTATATAACATAGCTTTCCAAATGGGTGTTGATAAAAATGGGATAAAAACCTGATCACTTATTTAGGGATTAACTGTAAGACATTTTGCCTTTAAAATTCTCCAAAATAATTTTCTCTATGTTCTAGTTGGCAACAGACTCAAAATTGAGTTCCAAAAAAAAATGCTCTTACAAAGACAGAAATCTAGGTGGAAATGGTTTCCCAAATCTTCCAATGAGATTTTTAACTTTAACAACAGGAAAATATCTGTGTAGGTTAATCAGATATATTTTCCATCCAAAAGTGCTGTCCCCAAAATATTTTCCAAGAACTTGACCCATGGAAGTAGACAAGAGAATAAGGAAACATTCTAGCACTAATTTGTCATACATACTGTGGTAAACAAACCAAATAGGTTCATGCTTTGCTGAGTACATAGCCAACGAACACAATCAGGAGATCACATGTAGAGACGGGCACATTCCTAAGTGTGCTCAGTTCAGGGGCGTACTTCTTCATACGTCACATGTTCAAAAATGGCAGAAGGAAATACCTAATGGGTAGAAAACTGAGCGTTGTGTCAAGATTATAATGAGCAAAATCTACACTAGGTCACCTAGAAGAGAAGCTGGGAGCATTCACCTGGTTTCAACTGGTTCCTTGTGGTTTTCTTTGGAGGGCCTTACCTGAAACAAAAGAACAACTTGAAGTAAAGAAAGAGCAGGTTTTTTTCCCCATAAGTTCAGGAGCTTGCCCCTAAAATTGCCTGTCCAACAGCTAACACAGTCACAAATGACAAAATATCTCATAATAAGCAATAATCATATTATTACTTTTTTGAGAAATAGGTTTTTGGGTTTCAAATAGAAGCTCTTAACGGGTTAGATCAAGTAAAAATAAATTTATCAGACCAGGTTAGAGAACACAGACAGGATTATTCAAAGGCAATGAAGTGTCTCCTGGACCCTAAAGTTAGGATTAGAACCTAGAAGTTCTAGAACACATGGATGGTTTCTGGCCCCAATTGCTCTTTTATATTGATGTGCTGCGTTTTTTCTGTCTCTGTAGACACACTTGTTTGCTTCTCTGTATACATGGCTAATCCACACATAAACATATGTTTAGCTCCTAGGAAACTGTATATTCAAATCAGCAGCAGAAACAGACTGGCATTTGGAAATCTTGACTTTAAATAACTACAAATCAGAATTTGCTTAGCCCCAATCCGGTAAGGCTGTTCAATCAACATACCACCTATGCAGTAGTGAAAAAGTGGGTAAAGTCTTTATAATCTGAAGAATGCTTTCAGAAAAGGGGGAGATGGCTTCTGAGCTGCACTGAAAATGAAAATGCACATTCTTTTCAGTACACTGTAGATTCTCCATGTCACAATTACAGTGGTTTGAATCTAAAATCTCCCCCAAAAGGTCATGTGTTTGAACATTTGGTCCCCAGCTTGAGGCACTGTCCCAAGAGTTTGTGGAACTTTGGGAAGTGGGGCCCAACTTGCAAAAGTAGGTTACCATGGGCAAGTCTTCAGAGGTTTCTACTGGGAAACATGGCTCAGGTCACTCGCTCTCCTCCTGACAGCCAAGACATGAGGCTCTGTGCTAAGGGCCTCGCCATGGTTGCCCTGCAACCACACCTGCTGCCATTATGAACGGGAATCCTCTAGCTATGAGCCCCGTGTAAATTTTTCTTCCCGTAAGTTTGTTGGTTTCTCTGTCACAGCAAAGAACAAGGTGACCAATACGTAAAACTGGTACCAGGAGTGGGGTCGTTGCTGTGCAACAACCTGACCATGTAGTTCTTGGGCTTTTGGAATTTGTTTGTGGGAGGAGTTTGGAAGAGTTTGTAGACGCAGGTGAGAGGCGGCCTGGAATGCTCTAAGCAGAGCCTGCAGGGCAGTGCTGGTGAGTGTTTGGAAGACCAGAATGCCACCTCTGACAGAAACGTGGACAGGGCTCACCAGAGCTTCAGAGGAAAATGAGGACTCTGTTGGGAACTGGACTCGAGGTGATTCGTGTTATATTCTAGGAAAGCGTTTGTCTGCCCACCTTGTCCATGTCCTAAAAATTCGACTGAGGCTAAATTCAACAGTAATGGACAAATTAACTTGGCAGAGGAAATAGCATGAGGGCAGCTAGATATAGGGGGTGTGGCATGGTTGTCACTTACTGCTTTCAGCCAGATTTATGGTGAAAAAAATAGAGAAAAAGGAAGAATAAAAAGAATAAAAAGAAAATGCACACCTTAAAGAGAAAAGCCACAGCTTGTTTAAAGTTACTTCAGACAGGGCTGGTTCAGACAAGGAAGCTGTAATTGTTAAAGAGATAAGCCACTGTAAAGGGAAGACTTGAACCTTTCTCTGAAACAATAGAAATGCCCTGGGGTCAAAGGAAGAATTGGCCAGGCACCTCCCATTGAAGGCCCCAGGGTGTGAAATGGCAACTCATTTAAAACACTTTCATTTGAAAGGAGAATAGCTTTAAAAAGAAATGCTTCTGGGATACCCTGCTACAAACAAGCGGTTTCTTTGTTGTTGTTGTTGTTGTTGTTGTCATTTGATGCTGGATAATTCTTTGTGGTTTTTTTTGTTGTTGTTGTTGTTGTTTTGTTTTTTTTTTTTTGAAATTTTTACTGTACACTTTAATGTGATTCATTCTGACATGCTTTTCATTGTGATATTTCCATATATGCATTTTGATGTACATTATTCATATAGGTTCCCCCTTACCCTCCCCTATGCTTCACCCCCTCCCACCCTCCCCATCTAAGTCTTCTCTACCTTTTACTTGGTAATATTTGTCTATATGACCTTGGGTTCCAGTTCTGTTTAAGATAGAAACTTTTCCTGTAGTGGTCTTTGTTTTTATCTTGTTAGAACAATTGCATGCATTTTCTAGACCATTTATATTGACACCATTCTTATCTCCCCCCCCTTTTATTTTGATCTGACCTTTGAATAGGATTTTTCCTTCTTATAATTTTGATTCAGCTCCCACATAGGAGTGAGAACATGTGGTGTTTCTCTTTCTGAGCTTGTGTTCGTTCAT
>VMDO01000473.1:97762-301054 GCA_007922755.1 Pedetes capensis
GAATAGTATTCCATTGTGTATATATACCATAGTTTTTTTATCCATTCTTCTGTTGAAGGGCACTTTGGTTGATTCCATATCTTTGCTATTGTGAAAAGCGCTGCATTGAACATGGAGATGCAGGTGTCTCTGTGGTATGATGACCCATCTCCCTTTGGGTAAATTCCCAATAGTGTTATAGCTGGGTCATATGGTAGATATATTTTTAGTTTTTTGAGGTACCTCCATATTGATTTCCAAAGTGGTTGCACCAATTTACAGCTCCACCAACAATGTAAAAGTGTTCCCTTTTCCCCCCCGCAACCTCGCCAGCATTTATTGTTGTTTGTTTTATTGATCTTGGCCATTCTTACTGGTGTAAGGTGAAATCTCAGCGTTGTTTTGATTTGCATTTTCCTAATGGCTAGGGATATTGAGCACTTTTTCATGTGTTTCATGGCTTTATGGACCTCTTCATTTGAGAACTGTCTACTCAGTTCCTTTGCCCATTTGTGTATTGGGTTGTTTGGTTTTTGGGGTTTTTTTTTTTCTTGAGTTCCTTATAAATTCTAGTAATTAGACCTTTGTCAGATGTATAAAATTCAAAGATTTTTTCCCATTCCATGGAGGTTTCCTTGACTCTGTTAATTGGTTCTTTTGCTGTGCAGAAGCTTTTTAATTTCATGTGGTCCCATTTATCTATTCTTGTTGCAATTTCTTGAGCAATTGGGGTCCTATTAAGGAAATTTTTTCCAATGCCTATATGATGGAGTGTATTGCCTATCTTGCCTTCTACAAGTTTTAAAGTTTCTGGTTTTATGTTGAGATCTTTTATCCATTTTGAGTTAACTCTCGTGTATATTGAGAGATGGGGGTCAGCTTTCATTTTTCTGCATGTGGATGACCATGTTTCCCAGCACCATTTGTTGAAGAGGCTGTCCTTTTTCCAGTTTACTTGCTTTGCTCCTTTGTCAAAAATAAGGTGGCTATAGGTGTGTTGAGGTATATCTGGGTCTTCTATTCTGTTCCAGATGTCTTCGGGCCTATTTTTGTGCCAGTACCAAGAATGCAGCACTTTTCACAATAGCAAGGTTATGGAATCAACCAAAGTGCCTTCAACAAGCAGTTTCTCAACCAGACTACTCAGAGGCCATTGCTGCAGCTGTAAATCAAAAGGGTGAAGATAGTCCTCAAGCTGGCAGTAGACCTTGGTGTCACACATGTGGTGCTGGTTTTTCAGGCATGAAGAATGCAATAAACAAGGGGTTAAGGAGGCTGCCACCAAGATTTTAGAAAATAGCCTGTGAGGCCAGCCAACGTGTAGCAGGGACAGGTGCTGTGCAGAGTGCCCCTGAAGGGCTGATGTGTGAAGCTTTGAGGGTGGAGCCTAAGCTGCTTGTTGGATATGCCAACAACCTGAAACATCTGCTAAGGAAAGACACCAGCAATAAGTGGAGCCAGTCCAAGAGGGCCATGTGTCCTGAGCATGGCAGGGGTGTGAGGGCCAAGCTGACCAAACCTGTTTGAGGCCAGATGATCCAGATGCCAGATGATATTGTACATGCCAGATGCCAGACATGGAGCCATAGGATTTGTTTGTCCAGCTGGTTACAGGTCTTGCTTTGGACCAATCTTTCCTTTCTGTGCTCCCATTCCTCCGTTTTGAAATGGGAGTGCTTGCTCTGTGCCATTGCATGTTGGAAGTGTGAAACCTGTTTTTTGTTTTGCAGGAACTTACAGCTAAGTTTGCCTTACATCTCAGTGGGAACTTTGGACTTGGACTTTTCAACACACTCGAGACTACTAAGACTCTTAAAGTTGGATGGAATGCATTTTGCATTATGAGACGGCCATGACCTTTGCAGGCCAGGGGCAGAGTGTCATGGTTTGAGTCTAAATGCCCCCCAAAGGTCATGTGTGTGTATGTTAGCTCCCCAGCTGGTGGTGCTGTCCTAGGAGGTTGTGGAACTTTGGGAGACAGAACCACCTTGCAGAAGCAGGTCACTGGGTCGGGGGCAGGGTTGGAAGTTTTTACCCAGCTGAGAAGTTCCTGTCACTCTCTTTGCTTCTCATAGCCGAGATGTGAGGTTCTCAGCCATGGGTCCCACACTGCCTCCCCTGCCACCATGCCTGCCACAATTATGGACTGGGGTTTTGTAACTGTGAGCCCTAGTAAGTCTTTCTTCCCAGAAGTTTGCTTCAGTTTCTGTGTCACAGCAATGAGCTGGCTGATCAATACAATAAACCGTGACCACATATTTTATACCTAGAGCATTCTCTCTCAGTGATTTAAGTGACCTCACTGGAGTCCATTGCCTAGGAAAGTCATAATTTCTTGAACAAATCCTTATTGAAATTGTAGGTTTTAAAATTGTGCTCTTTGCTTTGGTTTGCTTTAATGGCCATCCCTACAGTTAAATATTCTTGTGCACCCTTCAGTATTTTCTGAGCTTGTATTTCCCTAAGTAGAATTGATAGGTTGCAAAGTTTACAAACCTTTAAGTCTTTTGATGTGTACTGGAGTGTTATTTGTGGGGCTGGGGATACAGCTCAGCGGTAAAGCATTTGCCTAGAACATGATTTGACTTTATTTATCCAATATCATGGCCTCTGAACTCAATATACTTAGGTCTTACATCTCTTTCTCATCTTCTCCAGCAGCTTCCAAATTGCAGAGCACACATAGGGCTAAACCAACACAGACTTCCTAAGTGAGTACGTGGGGTGCTCTGGGAAGACTTCAGCCTGAAGCAGATGAAGCTTGTTGAACACACAGACAGGGATGACAACTAGTGATCATTTGTTGTTGTTAGGTGCCGTTGAGTCCTGTCCAACTCACAGCTACCCTTATAGGGTTTTCAGTGACTGATTGTTTTGAGATTGCCTTAGGAGTGGATTGCCACATCCTTCTCCCATTTTTGTGGTGCTGGGAATTGAACCTGGGACCTCAGAGACTATAGAGCAGTGCTCTACCAACTGAGCTAAATCCCAGCACCATTTAGACTGGTCATAAACTGGAAAAGAACAGAGCCTAAAATGTTTGTGGGTTTTGCACTTACCCAATTCATTTGACTGATCAGAGGGAGCGAATGTGCCATGCTCCTGAAGTGTAGTGGGCAACTGCCTCTGCCTCCATTTGATATTCAGAGTGGCCCTAATATTGAGTTGCCCCTTCTTTCTTCATAATAAAATCCCTGCATTGTTGACCCATCGTTGCGTCTACTGAAAATTGTACAGCTACTGTTCTCACCTGAAATTAGACATGCTCGTGGTCAGTGAGGCACTAGGTGACATTTTTAGGTGTAATTTCAGGAAACCTCTTTAAAAGACAGCCCTTTAGTCTTTTCTTTCCTCTAACCTGCAATGGGAATGTAATGACTACAGATCTAGGAGTTCTTTTGAAGGATAGAAGAAACCTGAGTCTTTGATGGTTTTGATGGGAGAGCCATCCCTGCCTAGGCTGCCCAGTTCTGGATGTCTTTTATGTGAGACTGAAATAAGCTTTGGTCTTGCTTAAGCTTCTCTCATGTCTGGGATATATTCCTAACAGTCTAAAGCTATTCCCAGTGAGTAGAATACTTATGCCCAAGTCAGGCTTCAACTGGAGGGCTCTGATGATAGGATGATCTGGAATGAGTCACATCTAGATGTCCACCAAAGGTTTCTGCTTCCTTTCCACATTGAATATTTTCCTGGAAAGGGACTTCCCAGGTAAAGACCACTGTTTTTATACTTTGCCCATCTGCATGTGGTCACACGACTGCTTCTCAGGAAGGAAATGTGAGCAGCAGTGATGTGAGAGATTTCCGGACAAACAGCATTAGGAGAAGATGTGCCTTCTCTATAGTCTCTTTTCCTGACAGTTAGCTGGATGCAGAAAATCAAACCAAGTATAATGAGGCCTTTGGAAATGGCAGAGCCACAATCTAAAAGAAGGTAATGTTCCTCTGTCACCACACAGAGGGAGGATGCCAGCCTAAGAACCTCATAGGATTTTATGTGAGTGAGGAATAAGCATCCCACAGGTTTGTGCTATTATACATTCTTTGGTTCATTTGTTACAATGGTCAAAATTACCTTAACTAACATAGAAATTGCTTTAGCCATAGCCCTGTGACATTCAATCCTGTCAGATCTCAGAAGCTAAGCAGGGTCGGGCCTGGTTAGTACTTGGATGGGAGACTGCCTGGGAACACCAGGTGCTGCAGGCTTGGAAGAAGGACCTAGCAACCCACTCCCAAAAATCAATCTGCCATTGGAAACCCTATGGACAGCAGAGAAGCACTGACAATAGTGTTTCCCCTGTTGTATGTAGGGTCGCTATGAGTCGGATACCAACTCAACAGTACCCAACAACAACAATAATACAGAAATCGGTACCAGAAGTGGGCTGTTGATGCAACAAAAATCTGAAGTATGTAAGGTTGGGTTCGTGATCAAGTGGAAGCAATAAAGAAATTAATATCAAGGGCTGTGCTAGAGCTGGATATCACATAGCCCTGAGACATTGGCAAAATTGTCTGATAAGTTGGAAGGAAGACCGGAGGACTACGGAATCACTAGCATTAGGGGAAGTGGTTAGTAGAGTTGGTGTGATAGGATATGTTAACATATTTTTATTTATATGTTTTTATTTTCTGCTTTTAGCAAGTTATTACGAAAACAAGACAGACTTTAGGAAAGAACTGGCCAACTCGCAAGCAGAAAAGACAACAGAGAAAAATCTAAATGTGGGGCTTCTGGTGATTGAAAAACCTGTGTGTGGGTCCCAAACAAGGACAGACAAGGCTGAAACAGGATCGAGAATGCAGCGTTTTCACCCATTGTCTCCAATGGCCTAAATGTAGTCTCCGTTAAGAAGCAGTAAGAAGTCTGTAAAGCAAAGAAATAGGTGTGAGAATTCTCTCGAGGGCATGTTTATAGGCATATGGAACTGCTTGGATGCAAATAGATCAAAAGTCTACTGGGTATTACAAAGAATTCATGACCACAAGGCTATAAAAATAACATAGACAGAGGCCATTCCTTCCAGACAGCATAATTAGGAGCTAATGACATTCCCACCCCACACACATTTCATGATTTTCTCATCACTATGGGCCAGTGACTACAGCTCTGTCTCCACGTTTTCTTGTCTTTCCCATTTTTGCTTTGCCACTATATACTGCAGAGGAGGTCAATGTTTGGTGTGTAGGTGATAAACCCCAAGGAGAACTTTGTTGTTAGGTGCCGTCAAGTCGGTATCCGACTCATAGCGACCCTCACAGGGCTTTCAATGGCTGACTGTTTCAGGATTGCCTTGGGAGTGGATTGCCAGGTCCTTCTCCCATTTTTGCGGTGCTGGGAATTGAACTCGGGACCTCAGAGACTGCAGTGCATCACTCTACCAACTGAGCTAAATCCCAGCCCAAGGAGAACTTTAGGGCTTTGTAAAAAGGACTGTGTGCCACTCGCACATCATAGACTGGATACGTCATTGGAGGAACTGAGTGTGTTCTGTGTGTGGGTAGCTGACGGTCATGGAGATTCAGTGACTGGGGGAGACTTAGGAGGTGTGCCGAGAGCTGTCCACAACAGGTCCACTTTCTGAAAGGGTCTTTTTCTTCCCAAGGAACATATTTCCTAATCCTCTGTGTATCTAGGTGGGGCCATGTGATGAATTACTGCCAATAAAATGCTACCAGAAGTGATATTTCCAGCTGTAATCCCAGCACTTGGGAGGCTGAAGCAGGAGGATTACAAGTTTGAGGCCAGCCTGGGCTATACAACAAGATCCTGTCTAAAAAAAGGGGAGGGGGTGCGTGGGTGGGTATTTCACTTTCAGGCCAAAAAGATTACAAAGCAGTTGACCTGTCTCCTCTGTCACCTCCACATTTCTCTCTAAGATTCTAAGGATACAAGAGGTGAAGCCCAGGCCTTCAAGTCTCGGTTCTCCAAGTGTGTCAGGAACCAGCATCAGCAACATCACCTAGAAGCTTGACAGAAACACAAGTTACCAGACTCTACCCGAGGCCCAGCCATCTGGGTGTCAGTTAGCAAACCCTCCTGAAGATTCTGAGGCTTGGTCAAATTAGAGTACCATTTCCTGGAGAGATAACCAAGCTTCATTTCTAAGGGCTCGGCTCCTCCCTCCCAAGGAGAAAAATCATTAATTAAGAACACTTCTAAGCTAGGCCCCATGGCGCACCCCTGTAATCCCAGCAACTTGAGAGTCTAAGGCAGGAAAATCACAGGTTTAAAGCCAGATACAGCCTGTGCAATTTAGGGAGACCCTGTCTCAAAATAAAAATTTTAAAATGGGGCTGGCGATGTGGCTCAGTGATAGAGCACTTGCCTAGCATGCACAAGACCCTGGGTTCAACTCCTCAGTTCCCCAAAAAGAAGAAGAAGAAGAAAAAGACATACTTTAAACCAAGCTTCTAATTTTTAGTTTCTGTTTGCCTTCCTCGCTTTGAGACACTACCAAGCTCAGAGGAAGTGTATTCTCCTTCGCCAATGTAAGGAAAGAACTCAGCTCTGTCTTATCAACAGTTCATATGGATGATATTTGGAGCATTAATTCAACAGAATAAACAAATACCACCCTATCTGTGAGTTGCTTACCAAATGGGGAAAATAGAAATTAAAGATTGAGGACATAGAATAATATATATGCTAATAACTAGAAGAATGAAATCACCACCTCCCATCCTCTCTAGGCAGAGGATGACCTGGGCCAATAACTTAATCAAGAACTTGCAAATACTGATTTTACAGCTTGGTTTATACAGCTAAGGAAGCAGCCAGTAGAAGGTAGTTTATGGGCTAAAAACAAGATTGCTTGGTTTTCCTAAAAGAACTGAGAGATCATAATTTGAAAGCAAAGAATGGAAAAAGGATGGGTGGGGGTGAGGAGAAAGAAGTAATACTGTGTTTATTGTAATGTCCAGTGAATAACGTGCAGGACAGATTCCACTGGCGGAGGAGAGGCTTATAAATTGTGAGTCAGCAGGAAAACACTTATCCTCTTCCTCATGGCTTACTGCACTGCTTTTGAGAATTAACATTTGTCCTTGAGAGATGGCATGATGAATAGGATTGTATATCTGTGTGTTTTATTCAGTAGTGAGCCTGGAACACCCGGGATAAAAGATATGTTCAACTTACACTGGTGGAGACATAATAAAAGAGCCAGATTTTAAGCACCCACAGCTCCTTGAAATTGCCTCTGGAAACTTGGAGCACGGAAGTCTGCCCTCATTCCCACCTCCAGCTGTTCTGTGGGACTTGAAGAGCCACCACCTCAACACCAATGCCTGGGTATTATTCTAATCTAGACTGACAAACTCAGACTTGAGGATTTAAATGGTCAAGGGAGAAACCTGGATCCTGGACAAGCCCAACCCTTGAGATTTCTTGAAAGTGGCAGAAGTGGGGGGACACTTCTATGATGGGGATTAGAAGGAGGCTGTTCTCTTTTGTCTCTTTCATTCATTTTCTTCCTTCCTTCCTTCCTTCCTTCCTTTTCTTTTATCGCAGTTCTGAGGGGTTAAATCCAAGGCCCCATTCATGCTAGGCAGGCATTACTGCACTCTGAGCCCTTTTTGTACTTTTTGTTTTAAGATAGCACTTCACTAAATTGAGCAGGCTGGCTCTGGCCTCGCTGTCTCAATCCTCCTGCCTCAGCCTCCCAAGCCTCCTGAGATTATAGATGTGCACCTCTGTACCTAGTCCTTTATTTATGTTTTAAAAATTGTTTTATTGTATATATATATATATATGTATGTATGTATGTATGTATGTATGTATGTATATATATATTTTTTTTTCTGAAACTTGCCATTTGGCCATTTTGATGGTTTTTACGTGTAAATTCATGGGCATCAAGTACATTCCCATTGTTGTGCAACCATCAACACTAATCTTGTCCAGAGCTTTTCCATCGTTCCAAACTGAAACTCCATTCCTCATACCCCCCAGCCCTCAGTAACCCCTATTCTAGTTTCTGTCCCTGTAAATTTGTGTATGCCAGGTACCTCACGTAAATGGCCTCAATCTTTCATCTGCTTTAAAAAAGAAAAGCTAACAAATGTCTTCGCTTCTGACACCTCCTTCCCAATACCCAGTGATTCTGTCCCCAACCTGCATTTCCTCCTTCCCACCCCTGCTGCCACTGCCCTAGCTCAGACCCTGGTTGTTTCTTCATAAGCCATTCAAGAACCCTCCTCCACAATGAAACTCTGTACATTCCAGTTCTTCCTCCCATCCCTTGAAACCACTAATTTAGTCTCTGTGGACTTTCCTATTGACCTTTCATTTAAATGGAATCTTACTACCCTTTGCCTGTTTTATCTGGCTTCTTTTACTAACACAATGCTTTCAAAGTTCATCCTGACAAAGAACAACCAAAATATGAAATTTAAAAATAATTCCATTTACAATAATATCAAAAAGAATGAGGCAACTAGGAACAAGTGTAACTAAAAAGGTCCTAGATCTGCATGTTGAAAACTATATAATGCTTCTCTTGTTATTCTTTGCTGAGACATAATTCACCCAGGTAGAGTGTGCAATTTGAGCCAAGCGTGGCACTCAGCCTATAATTCCAGCGACTCAGGAGATGGCGAGTTTGGGGCCAGAGGCTGCCTAAATAACTCAGCAAGACTCTGTCTCAAGGAAAAAAAATAAAAACGGGGCTGCAGGGCAGCTCAAGAGTAGAGCACTTGCAAAGTATACACAAGGCTCTGGGTTCAACCCCCCACTGCCAATAAATAAACAAACAATTTAGTGGGTTGTGCTATAACCACAGTGTTATGCAAACATCACTATAATCAATTTTAGATCATTTGTTGTTGTTGTTAGGTGCCCTCGAGTCGGTATCTGACTCATAGCGACCCTCACAGGGTTGTCAATGGCTGACTGTTTCGGGATTAGTTTAGGAGTGGATTGCCAGGTCCTTCTCCCATTTTTCTGGTGCTGGGAATTGAACTCAGGACCTCAGAGACTGCAGCACAGTGCTCTACCAACTGAGCTAAATCCCAGCCCCTTAGATCATTTAGTCACCTCAAAAAAATCACTATTCTTTACTTGTTACCCCCAATCTTCAATCCTACCCCAACTCCCCAGTCCTAAGCAATCACTTATATACCTTCAGTCTCTGTGGATTGGCCCCCTGAACATTTCATACAAATGGAATCATAGATATGATCTTTTATGACTAGCTTCTTTCACTTATCATGCTATCTTCATATGTAGCTTGTAGCACTACTTCCTTTCCATTTTGAATGACTAAAATTCATCTTTTGAATATCATCACTAAACATCCAATAGTTTAAGTTCATTCCTATGACCCACCCTACACAAAGCCTTGTGATGTTTAGTTGTTAGCATCTTCTAGACTTAAAAAAATACACTTATTACCATGAGCATATAAAAATGCATGATGTATAGTGTTTACTTATCTGTTTTGCTTTTTTAATTTTTGTGTTTTTTAAATGTATAAGTGAAATCAAATTACTCCTATTGTTCCATGACCTGCTTTTTCACTTAGAAAATTGTCCTAGGCATCTTTCCAAGTTGTCCATTAAACTTTGTTTCACTATTTCTAGTCAATGTGTACTATTCTACAAAATGCATTAATAGCATGAGCCATTCAACAATATTCTTCCTGTATTATTATTCTGCTAGTGGCATTTATGCCTGCAGCCATACCACTGTGGTGTCCAATCCCATCAGATCTCAGAAGCTAAGCAGGGTCTGACCTGGTTAGTACTTGGATGGGAACACCTGGGAACACCAGGTGCTGTAGGCTGGGAAGAAGGACCTGGCAACCCACTCCCAAAAAATAACCAGCCATTGAAAACCCTATGCATAGCAGAGAAGCACTGACGATACTGTTTCACCTGTGGTACGTAGGGTCGCTATGTGTTGGACACCAACTCAGCGGCACCTAACAACAATAGGAAGTGGCGTTTATATATATATTTATGTTTTAATATAAATAAATCAATACTAATATTAATATTATATAAATAGTATATTATAATATAAATATATTAATATATTTATAACTGATATATTTATATTATATCACATAATAATATATGATATAATATATTTCTATTATATAAATTATATATTATAATGCAAATATATTAATATATTAATATTTATATTTATGTTTAATCTTTTCTAATATTTTAAACAATAATTCCATGAATATACTTAGTTATGTCACCTTATGCACATGTACAAAATGATCAACTACCAGTTGGGTTTGAAATCAAGTTTAAAATGATATTTGGCTAGATAATCTAAGTTATACTAATTTGACTTGTTAAAATAAAATCCAAAATAGATTTAAATGAAGCAGTCTAATTAGGGCAGCTGACACCTTTAAGAAGCACTGAAATCTTGTCAGAGATTATATAACTGACTCTCGGGGCGGCTTCTCTTTTTATCACACTTAGGACCTGTGGGCATCCTGAGTGCCCTAGTTGTACTTGGGTGAAGGTAGTCAGTATGTTTTACATCCATGGAAACTTTCTGCTGGGGCATTTTGTCCTGCTGTTTGCCATGTAATTAAGATAAGACAGATATGTTTCTAGTTTAAATTCTATTTTTTCTCTTTCTGCTTGTCAGAGATTAAATTTGGAGAAGTTGCTTGTCGGTACAGTTATTGTTGATATTCTTCTCTCTTTTTTTTTTAAACTTTTTATTCCTAACTGATTTGGGGTTTACCAAAAAGTTACAAAAATACTACAGTTTCATCACATCCCTTACTCAGCTTCCCAGTGCTACCATCATATTACCACAGCTGATTGCCAAGAGCAAGAAATGAACATGTTCAATATTATTACCTGAACTACAAAGCTTGTTCTAATTTCATCAATTTTTTCTACACATCCTTTTCCTATTGTAGAACCAATCCAGGACCTCACATAGCATTTAGTTATTATTTGTCCTTAATGTTTGAATAGGAAATGTCTCTACAGATTTGTGTGTTGAAGGCTCTGTCCCAGCTGGTGGCACTACTTTGCAAAGTGGTGGAAACTTTAGGAGGCAGAGCCTAGCTGGAGAAGGCAGGTCACCGTGTGCAAGCCTTTGAAGGTGATACGTGGCCTCAGTCCCTCCCCTCTCTGCTTCCCGTCTGTCATAAGGTAAGTGACCTCTGCCACCTGCTCCCACAGCCACTGCTACCTGCTCTCTACAGGCCTATAGACGGAAACCTCTGAAGCCATGACTCTAAATAAATCTTTCCTCCTTTTAAGTTGTTCTGCCAGGTATCTTGTGACAGCTATAAAAAGTCTAATACATCTTTAGTCCCTTACAGCGAATAAGTTTTTCTGTGTTTCCTTGTTTTTCATGATTTTGACTCTTTTTAGGACAATCTGTCACTTATTTGGTTGAATATCCTCAACTTAAGATTTTTGACTGGCTTCCTTCATGTACCATGTTTTCCAAGTTAATCTGTGGCATAGTATAAATGATAATATCATTCATTTTTATGGGTGAATAACATTCCATTAAAGGGATATACCATATTTTTTTCTCTACTCATCAATTGATGAACATTTATGTTGTTTTCACTTTTCAGCTATTATGGAGAGTGATGCTATGAACATTCGTATATGAAGTTTTATGTTGATATATGTTAAGAAAGTATTTCTTAATTTCTAGCTTCTTGAATGTTGGCATGATGAGTAGATCTTTACTTTTCCCAAAGGCTTTCTTAGCTTCTACAGAACTAACACCATGATCTTTTTTCTTAGATTTATTAATGTTGTTGTTAGGTGCCATCATCTCCAACTCATAGCGACCCTCATAGGGTTTTCAATGGCTGACTGTTTCGGGATTGCCTTGGGAGTGGATTGCAAGGCCCTTCTCCCATCTTTTTGCAGTGCTGGGAATTGAACTCGGGACCTCAGAGACTGCAGCACAGCACTCTACCAACTGAGCTAAATCCCAGCTCCAGATTTATTAATAGGATGCATGAAATTGATTTCTGAATATTAAATAGGTCTTGCATTTCTGGAATAAATCCCACTTGGTTATGGTACATTTTCTTAATATAGTATTGAATTACTTTTGCTAATATTTTTAGATTTTTTGCACCAATATTCATAAGTGATATTGACCAATAGTTTTCTTCCTCTATATTATATCTATTTTAAATATTGGTGTTGTATTTGCTTTACAAAAAGAATAGGGACATTTTCCTTCATTTCTAGTGGTCTAGATTGGTAGAATTGTCCTCTGAAATCATCCAGGTCATCGTGTTTTTCCTTGGAAAAGTTACTTAGTAACTTCATCTCTTCCTTCCAGGAAATTGGTCTTTTTAAGTTTTCTAACTCTAATGAATTCAATCTTACTAATCCATATTTCTCTAGGAAATTATCAATTTATTTGCATGGATGTCTGCGAAGTAGTTTCTTATGGCTTTTTAAAAGGTCTAAAAGCCAGGGGCAGTGGTGCATGGCTGTAATTCTAGCAACTTGGGAGGCTGAAGCAGGAGAATCACAAGTTTGAGGCCAGAGGCAGTGTGCATAACTTAGCAAGACCCTGTCTCAAAATAAAAAAATAAAAAAGGGGTTTGGGAGGCACAGCTCAGTGGTAGAGCACTTGCAAAGTATCTGCAAGGTTCGGGGTTCAAGTCCCCCAGTGACACACACACACAAAAAAAAAAAAAAAAAGAAAGAAAGAAAGAAAGAAAGAAAGAAAGAAAGAAAGGGCATGCTTCAACCAAAACTTAATATACAATAAGAAATGAAACTTTTTTTTTTTTTTTTTTTTTTTTGCGGTACTGGGGGTTGAACCCAGGGCCTCATACCTGCATGCTTTGCAAGTGCTGGACCACTGAGCTGCACCCCCAGCGCATTTTTTTACTTTTTTTGAGACAGGGTCTCACTAAGTTACACAGACTGCCTCTGGTCTCAAACTTGTGACTTGTGATCCTCCCGCCTCCACCTCCAGAGCCACTGGGATTACAGGCGTGCGACACCGCGCCCGGCACCACTTTTTTCTTTTTTTCTTGGTATATTTCTATAGTATTTGAGTCTCTTACAATGGAAATACTCATTTATTATAGGATTTTTAAAGAGCAATAGGGACAAAAGAAAAAGGCCCCAAAAGGAGACAAACACACACACGCACACACACACAAAGAAGTAGTCTCTAGTCAACAGTTGCCTATTATATGACTCAGCAGTACTAATACAATTTAGTTTGTCAAGATAAAATGTGTCAGCTGATTCTTTTCTCAACAATACTTCTATAGCTGACTCACAGTTTGGTAGTGCCTCATTAATTAGATGAGCAACATTTTAATGTGCACGATGCCCCTCATGTCCCAGTTGCTTGGAAGCCTCTCTGGGAGCTTGTGTGGAGACTCCTCCCAGAGCCTCCCAGAGCCCTCTGGTTATACCAGGTGCTCCAAACTTGACAACTATTACTTGGACATTTCCACAACTCCTTACATTTCCATGATGCTTTCGGGCATTTAAAGCACCTCTAGGTGCTTTAATTTAGGGATTTAGCTCAGGTGGTAGAGCGTTGCTCTGTAGTCTCTGAAGTCCCCAGTTCAATTCCTGGCACTGCAAAAATGGGAGAAAGATGTGGCAATCCACTCCCAAGGCAATCCCAAAACAGCCATTGAAAACCCTATGAGGGTCGCTATGAGTCGGACATGACTCAACAGTACCTAACAACAACGACATGTATTTTCTTTTTTGACCTTTGCAACATCTGTCAGGTCGACTTGGCAAAATGTCTGTATTTTATAGCTAAAGAAAAAAAGTCTCAGATTCAGTGGCTCTCTAAAGCTATATGACTCATTTGAGGTGAGGTTGGGAGTGGCACCAAGTGTGCTCCCCCACACTCTATGCGACAGTGCTCATCAGAACCTGAATTGCTCCTGTGATGTGTGTTGATGGTATGCCCCATCCTGTTGTTGTTAGGTGCCATCGAGTCAGGTCCAACTCATAATGACCCTCATAGGGTTTCCAATGGCTGGCTGTTTCCAGATTGCTTTGGGAGTAGATTGCCACATCCTTCTCCCATTTTTATGGTTCTGGGGATCAAACCCAGAGCCTCCAAAAGTGCAGAGCAGCACTCTACCAACTGAGCTAAACCCCAGCCCCCCAATTTTTTGTTCTTAGGTGCCGTCAAATTGGGTCCAACTCAGTGACTCTAGGTGCAACATAAGGTTTTCAATGTCCAATTGCTTCAGGATTGTTTCAGGAGTGGGCTGCCAGGTCCTTCTCCCATTTTGTGCAGTGCTGGGGATTGAATCCAGGGCCTCAGAGAGCACAGGACAGCACTGTACCAATTGAGCTAAACCCCAGCCCTTGCCCCATCATAGCGTTTGATCAATGACAATGTCAATGGCAGAAATGTTACATAGGTAAAAGCAACTTGGGAATTGCACGTTTAAATGCTCACTCAGGTCTACAAGGGTAATTAGATAATAAATTTAGGAAACCTAGTCATTTTGAAAGAGTTAAAATAGTGGCAGAAGTGATCTTTGGTGCCAAGCAAAAGAATCAAGCACACTACCTTGCTTATCATTTCTATTTAGCTAAAAGAAGGGATTTTAGACACTGCCTCCCACTCATTCAACAAATATATTATTAGGTGGCAAGTGTGTAGCCATCACTCTTCTCCACAGTGGGAACAGAGAAGGAGACAAGAGTCTCTTCTCTCAAGAGTTCCCTCTAGTGGAGGGGGATAGATAGCCAACAAAAAAATGTGCACGGTGACCATATTGTGCCATGTGCTTCAGAAGAAGAGCAAGTGGGAAGTAGGGGGAGTGCTTTAGACAGGATCATTGGAGAAGTCTCTCTGATAAGGAAACAGCTGAGTGGGGACCTAAAAGAACTTAGAGAGTGAGGCATATTGGGGAAGCAATGGCTCCAAGCAAAGCAAAACGCAAGTAGAAAGACCTCAGAGCAGAAGAGAAAATCCTGTCATTCTTAACAGCGTAGAGGATAAATTATCTCATCCTCAACCTTTCCCCACGATTAGAGAGCTAGTAAGAAGAGCATTTTGTATTTACATGATTTTTATTTAACATAAATTTTCTAATAAATAGTAAAACCTACTATGCCTTTGGTCTGGGATTTAGCTCAGTTAGTAGAGCGCTGCGCTGTAGTCTCTGAGGTCCCGAGTTCAATTCCCAGCACCGCAAAAATGGGAGAAGGACCTGGCAATCCACTCCCAAGGCAATCCCAAAACAGTCAGCCATTGAAAACCCTATGAGGGTCGCTATGAGTCAGATACCGACTCGACGGCACCTAACAACAAACTATGCCTTTGTTGCCTAAACATCAAATTTTGGTCAAAAAGAAAATATTGATCATTTTATTTATTCATCCTATTTACTATCAGCCTGCAGCAGTACTACCATGGCATCTGATTCCATCAGATCTCGGAAGCTAAGCAGGGTCAGGCCTGGTTAGTACTTGGATGAGAGGCCGCCTGGGAACACCAGGTGCTGTAGGCTTGGGAGAAGGACCCCCACTCCCAAAAAACAGACAGCCTTTGAGAACCCTAAGAATAGCAGTAGTTGGATTTAGCTCAGTTGGTAGAGCACTGCGCTGCAGTCTCTGAGGTCCCTAGTTCAATTTCGAGCACCCCCAAAATGGGAGAAGGACCTGGCAATCTACTCCCAAGGCAATCCCGAAACAATCAGCCATTGAAAACCCCATGAGGGTCGCTATGAGTCAGATACTGACTCAACAGCACCTAACAACAAGAATAGCAGAGAAGAGCTAACAATAGCATTTCACCTGTTTGTATGTAGGGTCGCTATGAGTGGGACACTGACTTGATGGCACCTAATAACAACAAACATTTACCATCATGTCTTCCCCACGTAAATGTGTTCACTTTTTGTTCTTCAGTAAATTTAATTTTTACCCATGTAGCTTATTTAACTACACGTCATGAGGCCACTGAAAAATGTGGTTGCCCAGGGAATAATCGGAAGAGATGGACATTTGTTGGGTTAAACTGCCTTCTGTGATATAGAGATCACATACTTTACTCAGGATGTTTGTCCACCTTTCTCTTGCATTCTTGTATATGCAAGGGAACTAGAAATACCCAAGATATTGGGTATCTTTGCATTTCTAACATCCCAGCCTAATGATCTCCAAGCTCATACCTCCATGACTTACAACAATGATGTTATCATGTTATGATTCTCTTGGCCAACTGAACCCAAAGGGGCTGTTCTTCTGTTGGTCTTAGTTAGTGTTTCTCAGGCAGGTGGGGCTAAAGTCATCTGAAAGTCTGCCAATGATACAGGACTGGCCGTGTCTTTCTCTTTCACTACATAGTCATATGGCTTCCTCCCTTCACTTGTGTTTTCTATATAACTGCTTGGGCTTCCTCACAGCATGGCAGCTGGGTTCTAAGAGGAAGAGTTGCAAGAAAGTGAAGCAGAATCCACCATTCCTCCCAAATGCTGAGTCTAGAATTGACACAGCATCATTTCTACTACATTGTGTTGGTTAACATAAATCACAGTCTTTCAATGCAGGAGATGACTGTACAAATACAGACGATTCCTCACTTGAGATGTTCAGCTTATGATCTGACCTTATAATGGTGTGAAAGGATACTCATACAACCATTCTGTTTTTCAACTGTCAGTACAGAAGTCAACAAATTACATGAAATATTCAACACTTTGTTATTAAATAGCCTTTGCATTAGATAATTTTGCCAAAACTTAGGTTATTGCAAGCATTCTGAGTACATTTAAAGTGGCTAGGCAATGTGTTTAGTAGGGTAGGTATACTCAAATGCATTTTTATTTTCAATTTATTATGACTTTATTAGGATGTAATGCCATCATAAGTCAAGGAGTATCTGTACATGAATACCGGGAGGTGTAGTTCATTGTGAGCCATTTTTGGAGACCATTAATAACCATTTTTATCCTGAATTATCATTATGAGTATTTGCTTTTGCTAGATAATCAAACAGAAAGGCCATAAGACATGGTGGTACTAAGTGTTAGGAATCACAGTAAAAAGGAAGGAATAACACTTTATGGTGGGAGGAGGATGTGGCAATACACTCCCATGGCAATCCTGAAACAATTAGCCATTGAAAACTCTATAAGGGTCACTATGAGTCGAGCACAACTCCACAGCACCTAACAACAACAACAACACTTTATGGTGGGAAAAAGAACGACCTTGAAATAAACAAAACTTCCAAGATAGTCTGCAGCCATACCACTGTGGTGTCTGATTCCATAAGATCTCGGAAGCTAAGCAGGGTCAGCCTGGTTAGTCCTTGGATAAGAGACCGTCTGGGAACACTGGGTGCTGTAGGCTTGGGAGAAGGACCCGGCAACCCTCTCCCAAAAGATAATCAGCCACTGAAAACCCTATGAATAGCAGAGAAGCACTAACAATACTGTTTCATCTGTTGTATATAGGGTCGCTATGAGTCAGACATTGGCTTGACGGCACCTAACAATAACAACAACAGTCACCATGGATAGTTCAAGGCAAGTGATACAGAGGAAATAGGGGTGGGGTTGCTGAGGCATGAAGCAGCCAGGAATGTTTGGGGAATACAGTACTTGAAAGAGCATTTGAGAGGATGGAAGAGGTAAAAGAAAAACAATGGATATGAAAGGTGGGGTGTGACCAGTTCTACCTGAGGATGAGTTGGCCAATCTCCAGGTGAAGGGCACTGTCTTCCACATTGCCCCATCCACCCATGACTTCTGACAGCCTCTGCAATGAGACTGTCAATGTACAAAGGCATAGGGAATGAGAATGTCCCCATTTCCTATAACAGCTACAATTTTGGGGGTCCTCAGGCCCCCCTCAAGTTTGATAATTCACTCAAATGACTCACAGAACTCAGGAAAGTGTTGCTTTTATGCTTACAGTTTTATTGTAGTGAAAGTGTACAAATTAAACCAGCCAAGGGAAGAGATGGATCTGAAACATAAGCTCAAATGTCCTCAGGAAACCACCTCTGTGGCGGCATCAGTGTGCAGCAACAGGCACACAGGACTGCCAGGCCACGCGGCTCCACCGAACCTTTGGGGAACAGAGCTCTTGTTGCGCTTCTCCACATGCTGTCTGCACGGCTGACCTTTGCTCTCCAGCCCCTCTGGAGGTCAGAACTGATAGGGTAGGTCCCAAAGGCCCTGTCATAAGTCATGTGATTAGACTGTCTGATGGCCAAAGCCAGCCAGGCAAATCAAGATATTTCCACAAGGCAGGACATTCCAGGGGCCCGGAGCTCATCTGCCAGGGGCCGAAGGCCAAGCCAGACCTCTTCTTAGGTGGAGTTAATTCTTCCCCACAGACTGTGTTACCTTGAAGCGTGATGAGGAGTTGCACATTAGTTTCTTAGAGAGACATAACAAGGTCCCACAGACTTGGTGGCTTCAACAACAGAAATTTACTTTCTCACAGTTCTGAAACCTTGAAGTCTGAAATCAAGGTGTCAGTAGGGCTGGTGTTTTCTGAGGCCTCTCCTTGGCTTATTGATTGCCATCTTCTCCTTCTGTCTTCACGTCATCTTCCATTTGTGTGCGCCTGCGTCGTAATCTCATCTTATAAGGACAACAGTTGCTTTGGATTAGGATTCACCCTGAAGGCTTCATTTCAACTCCATCACCTCTTTGAAGTCCACATCTCTCTGTAGTCACACTCTGAGGTACTGGGGGTCAAGACAGTAACATGAATTTTAGGGAGACACAAGTCAGCCCAAAACACACATGGAAAACATTTACAGTACAACGTATATGGCACACTGTGAATGTTGAATACAGTTAGCTATTAGTATTCCTGAGCTGGGGTTTAGCTCAGTTGGTAGAACGCTGCTCTACATTCTCTGAGGCCCTGGCTTCAATCCCCGGCACCACAAAAATGGGAGAAGGACATGGCAGCCCACTCCCCAGACAATCAGCCATTGAAAACCCTATGAACAGCAGAGAAGCACTGATGTAGTGCCAGGCATGGCACAGTGTCGGGGAGGGTTTCGTTCTGTTGTACATAGGGTCACTCTGAGTCAGATCTGACTTGACGGCACCTAACATCAATCAGCAATTATTATTATCATTTTTACACACTGACAAGAAAAATATATGCAAGATTCCCATAGTGTAAGAAAGTTGCTAAACAATATGCCCATTATTCTCCATATTTAACTAATAATAATAAATAATAAGGTATACTTAAGGACAAAATTTTTTTTATTACTATACTAATCTGAAAAGGTGATAGCCTATCCTAGCCTAGCCCAGCTCTATGTCATTCTGGAAAAGGTGCAACAATGGTGACAGTAAAAAGGTCAGTGTTTGCCATGGCTGGGGTCAAGTGGGCAGAGAGGGAAGATTAGGTGGAACAAAGGATTTTTAGGGCAGTGAAACTAATCTTTTTGATACTATCCTGTAATGACAGATATGTGCCAGTACACATTTGTCCAGACCCATGGAATGTCTCACCAAGATCGAGGCGTGATGTAAACTATGGACTCTGGGTGATAACGACATGGCAATGCAAGTTCACCTGCTATGACGAATGTCCCCCTCTGGTGGGCCTGATGATAGCAAAGGATGGGGCACAGGGGACATGGGAACTCTGGACTTTCTGCTCAGTTTTGCTGTGACCCTGATATTGCTCTAAAAAGTGTATTCAATGTTTTAATACATAAATATGTCAAGCTGTTAATGATGGGGGTTCTTTTTAAGTGTGTGTGTATGTACACGTGTCTGTTTTACTGCAACTCTGTAATTAGAAAAAAATATTAAGAAAACAAAAGTAAAGGATAGGCAGCTCCCGCTGGAGATGAGTCATCAGAGGAAAGGCAGGGGCTCTGCGCCTGCACTTCCGCATCGGGCCAGGCCTGATCCCCAGCTGGTGCTCAGTCCAGGAGGGGAATCATGATGGCCTGCTAACAGTGTCAGCCGGGGCAATGCTGCTGGGCAATGCCGCCGAGCCATGCCCTGTGGGGACCAACCTCTGCCTTTCCCTGGTAACTCCAAGGGAGAGAATGGTGTCTATGAGGGCAGAGCCTCACGGGGGAGCCTGTGTGAATGTGGGGTGGGCTCAAATGTCCAGGGGACGAGTCTGTGCAGGGAAGCCGGCCGCCAGGGATAGAACAAACAGAAAGGGACTGTGAGGCGACTTTAGAGGCTTTTTTTTTTTTCTTTTGCTGTGCTTGGGACCAACCTCAGGGCCATGCCAGACAAGAGCTCTACCACTGAGCCCCAGGCCCAGCCGATGGCGAGGTCTTCTGAGCCAATATCAAGCCTACTGGTCCTTTTCCTCTTAAGTTAATTACATATTTTTTTCTAAAACATGGCAGTGCCAGGGGATTAGTCTTGGGGAACATGGGCTCAACTTCCAGCTTTACAATCTGCTGCCTCTGTGACATGAAACAAATCAGGCTTTTAGCCATGTTTCTCTTGTATATAAAAAGGTGATAATAACACTGTCTTCCAGGATCCTTGTAAGGATTGCCTGGCACAATGTGAGTGCTTGGTTACTTAACGGATTGAAGGATGCGTCAACAAGTGGGCATCAGCAGTGTGAATCTGGAGAATTTTTAGGTAGGAACTGGGATGCAGTGGGGGACAGAGAAGGGTAGTACAAACCTTCCATGCAGACACTAGGGCCTTCTAGGGCTTTGTGTCCACTTTACAAACATTTATGAATGGAGTCTGATATCACAATATACATTTGAAAATATTCTCAAGGGAAATAAATTAATCTCCCAAAGAGGAAAGACAGTGTCCTCAAGTGCCAAATCAAGAGGAGCCAAGGCAGCAGTGATGGTATCCGGGTAACAGAGTAGGAAATGTCACACAAAGAGAGCCATGACTCACAAGAGCTTGGGCTGGGATTACAGGTGAGCGTCACTATACCCAGCTTACAGTGGTGGGTTTGTTTTAATAATATTTTTAAATAATATTTTTAGTTAGTATACAAGTTAATGGTTTTCATTATGACATTTCCATACATGCATATTGAAAAAAGGAAGATACTCAATTAGATGGATTGATACAGTGGCTGCAACAGTGGGCTTAACATTAAAAAAAAGATCCTGTGACTGGCACCATGTCAGGTAGCATTTCGTTGTGTTGTACATAAGGTTGCTATGAGTAGGACCCGACTTGATGGCACCTAACAAAACAACAACACATTGTACATTGCTCATGTATACCTCTACAGTGATTCTTACAAATGTGACTGTGGCCACCTTTGTGGCCAAGGACTCTAAGTAATACAGACAGCTGCCAATTTCCACATTTTCCCCAACCAACTTTAGCCCGAGATTTGCTTTGATTAACCCAAGAATGGAATACAAATCTTTTCATGTCCCTCTCCTCAAATGGAAATTCTCTTATAACAATCACTCACATGTGAGTAGATGCCTAGGGTCGCTCAGCAGTTTTGTTGAGAAGGGTGAAAACCAGGGCACACTGTAACGCCCATTAGTAGGAAACTGGCCAAGCTCTCACCTGGCAGCTGCAACCTCACCCTGCATTGCCTGCTCTGTGAAAATGGATCAGGACCTTTAACTAGCGTTCCTTGGCCAGCAGCAGCAGGTTAAGCCCTGTCAGTAGAGGGAGCTGGAGAGCCGCTGGGCGAGGAGGCGCCCTTCGTAGTTCTGGCATAGCTGGCTCACCAGGCTGCTGCAGAGCGCACATGGTTCTCAAAGCCTGGCTCCAGGTGCCTTTATTCTCTACCGGCTGCTAGGCTCCTGCCTTTCCATCTCCCAGGAGCCCCGGAACACGTGGGCCTGTGCTGCAGCTAAAGACTCTCACGTCCTCTTTGTCGATCAGGCTTTCTCAATGATATGTCCAGGTCCCAGGCAGGACACCTCAAAGATACCAGGTGCCAGACAAAGCTAAATGGCCTCAGCTGCAGACGCTGGTCGGGTTGACTGTGATAGATCTCACTGCTGACTTTATGTTTTCACTTTAGCCCAGTGCCGATCAAATTTTCCTGTGCACAGGCATCTCGGAGGGATGCTGTGAAGTGTAGATTCTGAGTCAGCAGCTGTGGGTTGGGCCTGAAATTCTGCATCTCTATCAACCTCTCACGGGAAGCTGCTGGCCCACAGACCATCCTTACAAAAGGGCGGTATTAGCTTACTTTTGAACACAACTTGAAATATTAGTAGAACAGCCCTACTTCAATATCTTAACCCGTCCGACCTTAGTGTGGACGAAGTATAGCTTTCACCCTGCAAAATGATGCTTTGAGGGATCTAAGTCTACCACTGGGAGAAGGATGTGGCAATCCACTCCCAAGGCAATCCCAAAACAATCAACCATTGAAACCCTATGAGGGTCACTATGAGTCGGACATGACTTGACGGCACCTAACAACAGCAACAAGTCTACCACCTGCCCCCATTAGAGCCTCCGTAAGTGCTCCTATAATTTCAGTTAGTGATATAATTATGGATCCACACACAGGTCTCCTTTTGAGCCTTTGTGAGCACTCAAGTGCACAATATTGTCCCTCACTTAGAGTTTTGGTTTTTTTGTTTGTTTGTTTGTTTTTGCGGTACTGGGGGTTGAACCCAGGGCCTTGCGCTTGCATGCTCTGCAAGTGCTGGACCACTGAGCTGCACCCTCAGCCCATTTTCTTACTTTTTGAGACAGGGTCTTGCTAAATTATTCAGACTGCCTCTGGTCTCGAACTTGTGATCCTCCTGCCTCTGCCTCCCAAGCCGCTGGGATTACAGGCGTGCGCCACTGCGCCCGGCTCACATAAAGAGGTTTTTAAGGAGATACTATGCCCTCCTCAAATTGCAGCTCTTAGTTCAATGCTTAGCAGTAACGCCAAATATCGGGAGAGCAGACCCAAGCACACTGCCCGCACTCCCAAGTCCAGCTCTCCTACGCACAGAAACATACCTCCCATGTAACATGGGGACAATAAGTGCATCCATGGCATCAACTTGGTGTAAAGATTAAATGAACAGATAGCAAGTGCTTAGAATGGTGGCTGGCACCTAAGAAACAGTTCCTAAGATTCTGCTGTGATTATTAGTGAACGTGTAAAATGACCTTTCAGAAAAAAAAGATACAGTATCAAATCCACTTGACCATGTGACCTATTTCTCAGCTTCTCATCTATTAATTTGTTGCCTTTTTACTTTACATTTAACAAGTGGAAAGTTATTTGTCTTGAGCACATGCATACAAACAAGAAATTCATTCACACAAACTGCAAATGTTGCTTGAACGAAAGGTACCTTTCCAGGCACTACAGATGAGACTCAGCCCCGTCTCCTGGGCTTTCACCCAGGTGTTGATGTAATTGAACATAGAAGCTACATGCTGCAGACCTTCAATTAATTTGCCCTGTGAATTTCAAGTCAATCTGGAAGATTTGTGTGTTTTATATTATTTCTACTGGAACTCTTCCATTAAGTAATTCAAAGTAATTTACCTTTTGTATGCAGTTAAGCTTCATTGCATTTCCATTGGTGGTAATAAATAACCACTGGCCTACACATCATATATAATAACCATGGAAGGGGTGGTGGTTATTATTCAGCATCCAAATGTCAATGCTCTTACGGTGTGATTTATTTTATACACTATTTGGATGTCTGTGTTTCTGTTTGTTATAATATTTACTAAAGATTGTTTTCATGTCTTGGATTATTAGAAAGTTCAGTCTACTAAACTGACATTAAACACAGCACTGCAAATAACTTATGCTTATGTTCTAGGGTTGTATTTCAAGAATGGAATTAAGGATGCAATCTCCTAGCAGAAAAATGGTCAGTAAAAAATGTGAGGCTCCTTACTACATCACTGTAAGGAATGCAGTAATCAATAGATTCTGTAGAAATCAATGGCCAGCTAAAACCAGCCAGAGACTCTTCATCTCTATTTCAATAGTTCTGAAGGTATTTTTAACCTTGAAGCATCCAGAATCAGCTTATTTACAACTGCTTTGGGCATTTGTGATTTGGAAATTAGGATGCAGTGGTGACAGGGCATGCCTTAAGAACTTTCAGAAGCTGGTGATGCTGGAATGAAAACAGGAAGAAAATAGGGGAAGTCCAGAGGGAAGGCAATATGCCCTTCTTCCAGGTGGAAATGGCTTCAAGGTGTTGTTGTTGTTGTTAGGTGCTGTCGAGTCGGTATCAGAGGTACAGCGACCCTCTGTACAACAGGGGAAACACTATTGTCAGTGCTTCTCTGCTGTTCATAGGGTTTTCAATGGCAGATTGATTTTTGGGAGGGGGTTGCCAGGTCCTTCTCCCAAGCCTACAGCACCTGGTGTTCCCAGGAGGTCTCCCATCCAGGTACTGACCGGGCCCAACCCTGCTTAGCTTCCAAGATCTGATGGGATCGGATTCCATAGGGCTACAGCTGCAGGCTTGTAGTTTAGTAATAACAGTGGTCTGTGCTGCATGTGGCCATACTGCTCCGTAAAGAATCTTTGGAAAATTTAAAAGATGACTCTACTTGCTATTAAGCCTGATTCAAAACGATGATGATAGTATGGAGATTGATAATAACAATGACTTTTACTGAGAGTTTACTCTGTGCCAGGAACTGTGCTGAACATTTCATATTCCTTATCTCAGTCAATCCTCACAATAACTCTCAAAGGTAGGGACCACGATGTCTTCATATTATAAACAAGAAAACTGAGCACAGAAACAAGAGCATGTCCAAAGACTCGGAGTTAATGAGTGGTAGAACCAGGACTCAAATCTTAGTTTGACTCCAAAGTACATGCTTTTTCTTTTCCTTAAATGCGGTAAAGTACACTTTAACATTTATTATTTTGTACAATTTAAAAGTGTACTATTCAGTAGCATTAAGTAAATTCACCACTTTTCCATCTATTATCATTATCTATTTCCTGAACATTTTCATTGCCTCAAAAGGAAACCCTGTTACCCATTAAGGAGTTACTTTCCAACAGCCTTACCCCACCCTTGGCAACCACTAATCTGCTTTGTCCTGGGAATTTCCTATGAATGGAATCATGCCCTATGTGGTCTTTTGCATCTTGCTGCTTAGCACAATGCTTCCAAGGGTCATCTCTGTTGTAGCATGTATCAATGCTTCATTCCTTTTATGCCCAAAAGATGATGTGCTGCCCACATTTTATTTCATCAGTTAATATACATTGGAGTTGCTTGTGCATTTTGGTTACTGTGAAGAGTGCTTTTGTGAATAGTGCAAATTTTTGTTTGAATACTTGCTTTCAATTCTTTTAGATGGAAAGTACAGGTGTTAACCTCTGTTAACTCAAAGAAGGAAATGACCTGATATCTTCAGATCTTTACTCATTCAATAAACATTTACTGAAAACCTACTGTACAACTGCCTGAGTGCCAAACCGTGGCAATGCCAAGTGAAATACAAGAGATAGGAATCATCCTTGATCTCTGCAGGAATTACAGAAAGATGAACAAATTAGGAAAACCCAGGCTTTGCAGCATTTAGATATGAGTTCCCTTTCCATTGACTGGGCTGGGATTTAGCTCAGTTGGTAGAGCACTGCGCTGCAGTCTCTGAGGTCCCAAGTTCAAATCCCAGCACCACAAAAGTGGGAGACGGGCCTGGCAATCCACTCCCAAGGCAATCCCGAAACAGCCAGCCATTGAAAACCCTATGAGGGTCGCTATGAGTCAGATACCGACTCAACGGCACCTAACAACAACAACCCATTGACTACTGAAAGAAAGTCAAAGCTAGTGATGAAGCCCCTGAGCAAGATGCTCTGACAGGAGGCTTTGGGACACAAGAAACAAAGAGTAACAAAGAATAACGGCAGTTACCTCTTACATAGTAAATCTGAGGTGGAGAGGTTCCCAAGTGGGTTAAGTGAACAGTTCAGCATCATCAAGGATCCAAGTGTTCTCCATCCTTATGGTCACAAAAAGGGGCAGCAACTCCAGGGATAGTGTCCTCCTCACATAACGAGGACCAAAGCACAGAGGTGTGAAAGTAGAAAGGGAGATTCCTTCTCAAGCCCTTTTTAGGAGCACGAAAAACTTTCCCAGAATACTTCCCTCCAATCTGTTCTGCAGATTTGCCACACAGTCTCTGGCAGGGGAACAGAATTACAATGAATGATTGAAGATTAATGAAGGCTGAGGCTGGAAGAGGCCCCACTTCCCCTGTGGCCTACAGCCACCTGATGCCTGAACGAAATACAAAATATAAGATCCAGAGAGAGAGTGAGAGCGAGCGAGAGAGAAGGAATATGAATGAATGGATGTGAACATGGCTGATGGGCAGCCAAGAGCGTCTCCACCAGGGGCCCCGGCAGTATCTCCTGAGAAGTCCAGCCTCGCATTCTCCTCTGAGCTCCAGACCCTAATTGAATGTCTCAGAAGAAAAACAAAGCCACCCCAAACCCACACTTCAACACGTCCAAGACTGAACTCATGATCGTCATCCAAGGGCGTCTTCCAGGGTTCTATGTCTTTGTGACCAGCGCTTCCATTCCGGATGCCCACGCCGCACAAAGAGCAGTGCCCACGCCCTGCGCCTTCGCTCCCATCCTCCATACCTGGTGCACCGCCACGTGCTGTCGCCACAACCCCCAAAACAGCTCCTGAACGTACTCGCTCTCCCACCTCTACTGCCATGATCCTGGTCCCTCAGTTCTTCCCGGGCACCTCCCTCCACGTTACTTCTTCACGGCCCAGCTGGCGTGGCTCCTGCCAACACAAATCCGGGCCTGTTTAAAACTCGCTTCCCGTTGACCCCTAAGATGCGGTCCTCCCAGCCCGCTGTGCTGCTTCTCCCTGAGCTTGACCGGCCTGGGCTCCATCCCACCCCAGACGTCTTCACGGGCAGCTCCCCTGCCCCTGTCACCCTCCCCTCTCACCTTCGCCGTCACTCCCAAAAGGAGGCCTCTCCAGGTTTCCTGACCGGGTCAGGACTCCGGCTGCCCTTAGGAGCACTTCTCCTCGCCTTAGATCCGCGAAAGCGCGGAGTTGGCACCTCCTCCAGCACAGCGCCTGGCGCGCAGCGAGCGGACAGCACATAGCCAAACCAATGCACAGCCTCCCAAGGAACGCGCCGGGTAGGGAGCGCCGAGCGGGTGCCGGGGGCGCACACGCCGGCTGCGACCCAGGACGCGTCCACGCCGCGGACCGCAGCCCCGCCCTCCGCCACAGGCCCCGCCCCCGCCACGGGCCCCGCCCCTCCCTGCCGAGGCGGAGGGGGCGGGGCGCGGAGGTCGCGTGACGTGACAGCCGACGGCCTGTGATTGGGCGTCCCGCCGCGGCAGCTGGGGGCGGGAGCGCGTCACCGCGCGCCGATTGGCTGCGGTGCGGCGGGTGGGCGGGCCGCGGCGGCGGCGGCGGCGACGTGGGGGCGGGCACCGGGAGGGTCGGGACGGGGTCGGGCGGGAGGGCGGCGGCGGAGGCGGGCGGGATGGGTGCCCGCCGCCGGCGCTGCTGAGACGCTGGCGGAGCCCGCGCGGCCGCGGCGGCATGAAGGGCGCGCTGGGCAGCCCAGTGGCCGCCACCATGCAGGAGGGCTTCGGCTGCGTGGTGGCCAACCGCTTCCACCAGCTGCTGGACGACGAGTCGGACCCGTTCGACGTCCTGCGCGAGGCCGAGCGCCGGCGCCAGCAGCAGCTGCAGCGCCGGCGGCGCGACGAGGCGGCGGCGGCGGCGGCGGGCGGGCGCGGCGGCCGGAGCCCGGCGGGGCCCGCGGGCCTCAGACCCGGCGCGGGCGGCGGCCGCCGGGAGTCGCAGAAGGAGCGCAAGAGCCTCCCCGGCCCAGGCGCGCGGCCGGACAGCCCCGGGGGCGCCCCGCAGCCCGGTACGCGGGAGGGGTCCCCCTGCGGGTACAGCGTCCCCCGGGACGGCCGGAGGAGCGGGCGCAGTGCGGGGTGGAGGGTCCCCTGCGTCCCCCAGGACGGCCCGGAGGAGCGGGCGCAGTGCGGGTCCGGGGTGGGGAAGGGGGGCTGGCGCGCTGGCGGTTCCCAGGCCCTGCTCGGGGCCCGGGGCTCGAGACCCTGCGCCTGGGCAACGAGGCAAGTTGGGCAAAGTTAGGGGACGATGCTCTGGCGGCGCTAGGGGCCAGAAATCGGGGTCGCCAGGCCGGGGCGCCCAGATCTGGAGCAGGCAGGAGCCGCCTGCATCTCCCGGGCCATCTGCAGGACTCGGGCCCGGAGGCTGATGGCGAGGGGGAGGCGAGAGCCCGGGTGCTGCGGGGAACCACGCCAGGACGGGGGCTCCAGCCCTCTGTGATGGAGGGAGCCGCCCGTGACGTCAGGCGTGAGCGGAGTGCGGGTGGGGTGCCCGTCCCTCTCCCCGGTCCCTCTCCCTGTCCCCAAACGGTAGCTGTCAGATGGCACCTGCCGTCGTTTTGCAATGCAGCATGGAATGTTGGTGGGATGTGTAACTTGTGATTAACTCAAGGCTGCTCTCTAAGACAAACATTTGGAAGGCCGGGCGCAGTGGCTCACGCCTGTCATCCCAGCGACTCGGGAGGCGGAGGGAGGAGGATCGCAAGTTCGAGGCCAAAGGCGGCCTGCGTAACTAAGCGAGGACCTGTCTCGAGATTTAAAAAAAGGACGGTGGGGGCCTTGCTGACGGTACAGCTCAGTGGTAGAGCGCTTGTAAAGTATGCGCGAGGCCCAGGGTTCAGCCCCTCCCAGCACCGCAGCAAACCCTTTGGAACCTGTGCAATCAGAACATTCAAAGTTGCTCCCTCCCTGGTTGGCAAGAATGGCCTGCGCACAGCGTGGCGTAGCCCTGTCTGGACAGGGAGGCTGCTTTGGACTTCATTTATCTCACCTGGACTGCGGCAGGGCCATAGCCAGCGGCACTCCACCTGCGTTTCCTGTTTTCCTGAAATCAGGCAATGGCCCTGAGGTTCGCAGGAGTGTTAAGGTTGAGATGTGCAGTTGGCCACTGCAGCCAGCGTTCAGCAGTGTATGCAAGTGGGTTTTATTGGCTTGTTCCTGAGTAAACGTTGTGCGTCCCAGCCCTGAAGGAACACCCTCTGGCTTAAGTACTGGGGCTTTGACTTTTGCAACTAGGCAATGTTGACTTTTATCTGTGAAAGGTTAGGTGGAGACATCACTTGAGAATTAGAAAAGCCACGATAAAGATGTTGAAAGTTATAAAAAATGCTATTGGATATCTCAGTAAGTGTACGACCCTATTCAGACAGTGAGATATGTTCTACATTGTGTATTATGGTCTATGTTTTTGTCTTAAATTTATTTAGATAAATGGGAGTAAAAGAATTGAGGAAGGCTAAGCTTTGCCTCCATTTGTTTTTTTTTTTAAACAAATGAAAATGTTATCCTTTAGAAGAGTGTGAAACTGCAGTTAGTGTTAACATATTTATTTTTAAAATGAAAAATGTTATTTAAAATATATTTGCTCATGGTGGTGATCGAACTCAGAGCCTCACACATGCCAAGCAAATGCTCTACCCCAGTCCTTGTTAGGGAAATTTAACAATCTAAAAATGTATTAAGTGAAAACCCTTATTTTTCCTGCTGTTAACACTGTGCATGTATATAAGTCAGTTTATATACACACATGCACAATGCTGGTTTTTTTTTTTTTCTCCCTAAACTTAAATGACAAACTGGGTTGCAACCTACTTCTTCCACTTGAAATTTACTATGCTTGTAACTGTTTTTGTCAGTTCATAGTCTAGGCAATCTGGGTTTTGAGATCTATATTAAAAGTTGATTGATTTTGTAGTTAAAGGGGAAATTTTGTCATTATAGTTCTTTTTCAAATAGCATAATTTTGGAAGCAAACATCCTATTAATTTTCATTTATGTAGTTCACTAAATTTATCTGTAATGAGTATTAGCTACTCTCACGGCTTTGTTAGCCATAATTGTTATGAAAGACTGCTTTCCTACACTCAAAAGTTATAATTTAGTTTGAATGTTATAAATGCTGCCTGGTGCGGCAGTTCACGCCTGTAACCCCAGTAACCTAGGAGGCAGAGGCGGAGGCAGGAGGATCACAGGTTTAATGCCAGAGACAGCCTGCATAACTTAGTGAGACCCTATCTCAAGATAAAAAATTAAAAATGGGCTGGGGGTGCAGTGCAGTGGTAGAGTACTTGCAAAGTATGTGCAAGGTCCTGGGTTCAACCCTCAAGAACAACAACAAAATGCTTAGTGTAGACAAATATCAAACATTTGACCTCTAATAGAAACATTTAGTGATCGCAGAATGTGGAAATCATATGATTTTCCCATCAAAATATAAGTTTGTTACTACTTGGGCTATCTGTCTAATGATATTCATAAACCATGGAGTGAGCCTTATCCAATAAATTCATTCGTGTCAGAGGCTGTTTCAACTTGGCTTTCTTAGCTTTTCAGAGCTGTGGTCTTTGAGCCAAAGCTCAACTTTATGGGAAAATCTTATTGTAAATGTATTGTATTCTCTTCCTCCTTTGGGCTTGCGTTTAGGTAAGTGATAAAACTGCATGTGCCAGCCTTTTATTGCGAAGGGCTGGTGAAATGCAGTGTTTGCATTACCTACTTGGGGCTGCTGATCCAGCACAGGAAAACGAGCTAGGTTCAGTTGCGGTCTTGATCCCTTAGAACTAAGTTGTGGGGATAAAAATTGGCCACTGGTTATCTTTGTTTTAGAGGGCATTTAGAAGGAGAATGCAATATTTCCAGGTATTGATAATTGTCCTAATTAGTAGCCAATTTAACAGTTTTCAATTTATACATAGAAATTTTGGAAGAGACTTTGTTGTAAAGTATGCAATTAATGTCATTTTAAGTTTTGAATATTGAATTCCAAATTGACACAAAGGAAGCAGAAAGAAGGTGAACTAAACACCTAAGTAACTCTGTAATTGGATGAAGATAAAAGGTTTTTAAAAACTTAATGGGTTACAAATAGGGAATCTGAATCCCTATTAAAATAGTTCCTATATATGGAGGGGAAAGTATCGGAAAGTGCTGTGACTGTTGCCCCGTGATTATGTCCCAGTAGACCTTTTACATTTGCAACTTAACTTTGCTAATGACATTTTCTTCTACGTTTCAAGCACCTGCTCCGATTTTGATGGTTTGCTAGTGTGTTTCTGCAGTAGCAGCATAGTGCTCTATTTATGGTAACAGCTTTCCTATTCCCAAACCTGTCACAAGCTCAAATTGTGACCTCACAACACAAGGCAAATTGGATTTAAATATTTCTAGTTATGAGACTGTTTTGCAGTTTTTCACACTCAAGAAAATACTTTATGTTAAAGGTGATAAGTTCCACAAATTTATGTTAGTGACATCACAGACATGACTTTTGCTTTCAAATAACACCAGAAAATATTTACTTGTGCCAGACTATAAAGTTTAGGAAATATTAGTGGGAAGTGGAAAAATATGTGTATACCTGTTTTTCTTAAGAGTTATATGTGTATTTGTCTAAATGAGAGGGATTCAGCACTAAAAAAAATGTCCATTAATTTGAATAAACTTACTGTTTTGTATGTACACACTCATTGTGAAGAGTAATTTCTACTAAGAAAAGTCAAAGTTACTATTGGTAAAAATTGCACATAATGTTTGAGAGGAGACCTCTTGAATGTATATAAAAATATTTTTGGAAGATGATTTAAGAAGTGACAAAGTTCTTCACAACATATTTACAAACTATTAGATGGCTTTAAACATAGACTTTGGTTAAATTCTTTTAAAGCATCAAAACTTGAAGGGAGTAATGGTCACAGAGTTACTGTGAGATACCTTTAATTAGCCAGGTGTGGTGACACATGCCTATAATCTTAGTACTCAGGAGACTGAGGCAGGAGGATGATGGGTTAGAAGCCCACTTGGGCTACATAGCCAATTTGATGCCAGCGTGAACTCAATGGTAAGAAAATCTGTATGTATGTGTGCATGTGTATGTACGTATGTATGGGGATCCTGTGTACAGCAGAATGAAACACTACCCAACGCTGTGCCGTGCCTGGCACTATGTCAGTGCTTCTCTACTGTTCATGGGGTTTTCAATGGCTAATGGTTTCAGGAGTGGGCTGCCAGGTCCTTCTTCCGAGCCTACAGCACCCAGTATTCCCTGGTGGTCTCCCATCTAAGGACTAACCAGGCCCTAACCTGCTTAGCTTTCAATATCTGTAGACAGAATATATATATATACACACACACACACACACACACACGCACGCACACACACGTGATTACAAGGCAACTTGTGTGGTTTATCTAATACTTAGGACAGGATGGAAGGCATGATTGATGCTTGACTGGTAACATCAAGTCCCTAAGACCTGTATCCTTGTATAGGTATGTATAGGATATATAGGTATTTCTTTTGAGTGCAAGTGGCTTTATATTTTATTTTAAATTTTTCTTAAAATATTTTGTCTATTTTGGTTTCAAAATATACATTAACATTTTATAAACAGAAAAACTTGTATTATGGTTTATTAAATTGACAGTAATTCAAAAAATCTTTTGTACTTAAAATGAAAGTCACTTCATATTTTTAACTGAAACTTTATTCAATTATGTAACAAAATAAAACACAAAATATGAAATATTCAATTTCAAAGTTAGTGTCACAGTTTCTGCACAGCACTTTGGAACACTTTAAGCAGACGGGTTTTTTTGTGCCCAGTACACAAAATTGTTAGAGGCACTTATATGCCTTTACTAAAAAGCATTATAGACCCCCAAGAGAATCTCAAGTCCTTGTCATAAACCTGCAGCCTTTTTGGAATTAGGAAGCACAATGAACTGTGTTGCTCACGTCTTTATTTTTTTTATCTAATTCAGAATTCATTGTACAAACGTGGGATATCTAAGGTCATCAGGCTTCATAGATGTAGGAAGTCATTTGGACACCATTTGTTAATATTAAGTGCTATAAGAATTATAAATTGCGTAAAAATAGAGGAATAGTAATTTTTAAAAAAACTAATATACCTGGTGACGTCTGCTCTCAGTGACCCAAATCCTATTGTATCTCGTACCACTTAGTGAATCAAAATCATACATGCAACTACCTGACAAGTAGGCCTGATTTTAGGAAGGTACTGAAGAGATGGGGCTGGGGTTTAGCTCAGTTGGTAGAGTACCACACTGCACTGTCTGGGGAGAAGGATCTGGCAGGCCACTCCTGAAGCAATCAGCCATGGAAAACCCTATGAGGTTGCTATGAGTCGAACCCGACTTGATGGTACCTAACAACAATAGAAGAGATGAGTGCTGGCGCAGAAGTAGTATGTACAAGGCGAACGTGAATACATCTCTCTGGTCTGTCAGACCTATACATCATCATTTAAGTTTTAATAGTAAAGTTATTAAAAATTAGGAGAATCTAGACAGCAGTATCAACAACTTTCCTCTTCTCTGAAATTTCCCAGATTTTCCATATTTTCCCATGACCTTGGCTTCTAGGCTTCTAGACCTGTAGGCTTCCTTGCCTATAAAGTTTCACACCATGTCTTTGTCAATGCTGTGTTCCAGCTCTCTGTTCTGATTTTCTGCCGGCAGGCCAGAAGCGAACTCCTAGAAGAGGGGAGCAGCCAGGATGGAATGACAACCGGGGCACAGAGGTGACACTTGACAGAACAGAGCGGAGATCCTACAGGGAATATCGACCCTATGAGACTGAGAGGCAGGCGGATTTTACAGCTGAGAAGTTGACAGGTGAAAAGTATGTACTGCAGTCCTCCGGTGGGAGGTTGGGGTAACCAGGAGCATTTTCAGAAAACTGCTCGCTTTGTGACCCTTCTGTGGTGCCAGTCCTAGGAATATCTTGCTGGTGTACATAGCAAGTCATCACCTAGGCGATACATGAAGGCTCTTCCACTTAGCGATGAACGTGAAGGCTCTTCCACTTAGCGATGATGTCACATTTTGTATGAAATTACAGAAAATGATCGTACAATTCAGAGTGAATTGTGGGCTGGGAATGTAGTTCGGTGGTAGAGCACTTGTCTCCTGTTCCCAAGGCCCTGGGTTCAGTCGAGGGAGGAGGGGAGGGAGGAGGGAGTAGGTATTCTCATTAAAAAAAAAAAAAAAAAAAAAAAACAACAATGAGTGTAGTGAACTGGTTAAAATTTCTGTTGAAGTTCTGGATTAGGAAGCTAATTTTGGACTAGCTTTAGGAATTAGGAATATAATTATGGTTTTTGACTTAGTATTGTGAATTCAGACTCTTAAATTCCTAGCTCCATAGTCAATAGGTTATCATGAGGAAATTTGAAAAAAAAAATCTAATGATATGTAATAACAATCTCTGGCTCATGTAACTTCTCTACAAAGTACTCTGATGTGGAAGATGGTCTGGGGCTGTTGCAGTCCAACATCAGTCCTGAGTGATGTAGTAGTGCACTGGCTGGCCGAGCCTCACCTGTACACAAAAGTGAATTACAAGTTTGCACAGCAGGATGCTTGGCTCAAAAGTTCATTTCCTTTTTTTTTTTTTTTTTTTTTTTTTTTTTTTTTTTTTTTTTTTTTTGCTTGTGAGTTTGTCACAAATAAAGCTATGGAAGTAAAGTACAGGATTACTCAGTCTTCACCAACCTTAAGAAAAGAACCTGGGTGTGGTGATGCACGCCTGTCATCCCAGCACTCCAGGCTGTGTGTGGCAGGAGATGGTGAGTTTGCAGCCAGCCTGGCCTACATAGACACCCTGTCTCAAAAGCCAAAAAAAAAAAAAGTATTTTATAATAAAGGGATTATAGATCATAGATTATAGATTATAAAGAAGCAATTGAGATTATATTTAATTAGAAATGGGAGAAGGTCTGGGGAATAAGGAAAATATGGTTTCAAGGATTATAAAGTACCAGTACAGGGCTGTTTTGAGGCTTGGTTTCTGTTTTCGTCTTTTTTAATCTTTTTTTTTTTTTTCAGTACTGGGGGGTTGAACCCAGGGCCTCGCGTATACTTTGCAAGTGTTCTACCACTGAGCCGTATCCTCAGCCTATTTTGTATTCATTTATCTTGAGACAAGGTCTCGCTAAGTTACACAGGCTGTCTGCCCTCAGACTTGCCATCCTCCTGCCTCCATCTCCAGAGTCACTGGGATTACAGACATGTGCCACTGCGCCCGGCTCAGTCTTGGTTCTAATTAATACCATTTTTGAAAAGAATTTGGTATTTTGTTGGCATCTCATCTAGATTTCTGTAATTTTACACCTGATTTGACCTGAGACATTATTTTCCATACATTTTTGCCTTCATTTCCTGTCAATTTGGAATATTTTGTATCAATTTCTTTTCTCCTTCCTGTTTTTAGTTTTTTGTTTTGTTTTTGTTTTTGTTTTTGTTTTTGTTTGCCTTTTCAACTTCCTGGCTAAGAGGAAGTTTTCTTTGTTATTGTTTTAGGATTCTGCAGTAGATGTTAGCTGTAGTTCAGAATTTGGTTTTGTAAAGATTTCTATTTTAAAATTTTGGTTCTGGTTTGTTGCGGGAGCTGGGAGACAGAAAAGACAGCTTGGAGAATTCAGTGTAGTCTTTCTTTTTCTTTTCTTTCTTTTGGCTGTAGCTGGGGGGTTGAACCCAAGGCCCAGCACATGGTTTGCAAGCGCTCCACCACTGGGAGGCACCACAGCCCATAATTTATTTTTTATTTTGAGTCACGGTCTTACTAAGTTACACAGGCTGCCTCTGGCCTCGAACTTGCAACCCTTCTTTCACCTCCTGAGTCACTAGGATCACAGGCCTAAGCTACCGCACCTGCCCAGTGTAGTATTTCTTATAAGGAGCTGGCATGAAATTAATCATTGATGATTCTGTATTTCTTCATCTTTTTGAGAACAAAAATTGTGAATTTTGTATCTTTTTACCCACTGTAGTACAGTGGCTTTTTAATGTATCATTGTTGGCCATGAAAGGGGACCGGATTATACCTGTAGAGCAAGTATTTAAGCTCCTAATGCCACAAGATTTCTTAGTAACAGGATCCCCATTAAATCAGTAATTCATTGTTGCTTTAAGTCTTGACAAATTAAAAATACTTATTATGCTAGGGTTGGAATAATGAAGAAGACATGGTCCTTCCCTACAGGAGCTGAGAGTCTGGTAGAGGAGAGACAAATCCTCAGAGTAATGGGGACCAGAGCCAGGGCAGGAGGGTGGTATGAGGAGAAATGGGCAGGTGGTCACCCCTGCACCTGGGGCCTGCACATGGCAGGGGAAGAGGAGGAGTGGCTGTGTTCTCACTCAGGTTGTCTGCGAGGGGCATAGGAGGAGCCATAGGTCAGTGTTGGTCAGGTGTCCGCCCCACGCAGAGATGGATGGGTAATGTCTAGGAAGCAACTGGCTTTGTGGCGGAGAATCAGAGACTCAAATGAAACATGGAGTCATGCGGGGTTAGCACAGAGAAGAGATGGATGGGGGCAGGGGGCAATGCAGGAATCCCAGCACAGTTAGAGACAGGTCAGTGTCCAAGAGCAGGAGGGACGAGGCTCTGTGGAGGGCCAGGACTCACGGTACTGTGCGCAAGGCAGGGCGTAGACCTCTGCCCTGGCTGCGAATCTGGAGAGTGGCCTCTGAGAAGTGGAATTGGGCAGCTGAGGAACAGTGTGAATTTTGCACCAAGTTTAGGGGTTACCTATTCCAAAACAAATTTATTAAAAAATAGGGAAAGGGAATCTAGAAAGGGCAAAGGAAAATGATGTCTGGTGGTCAAATGACATAACGGTAAAAATCACTATGGGGTTTACTTTCCTGTCCTTGGCAGTTTATGTGGAAGGAGAAAGTAGAAGTCAGGTTGCAGCAGGTGGATGTTTTCAGGCCCAAACGTTGCCTACTGATTGTGTGTTGGGGAGGGAGAAACATGGGAGGGGGATAATTAGAAGGCCAAGCATTTTGCTTATGATACAAAATAATTCCAAATTCAAAAGATTTACTATCAGGGACAGGGATGAACCACAGAGCTTCCTTAACTAACATCCTCATTTTGTAAATGAAACCAGTTCTGCAGAGTGAAAGGGATGCCCCGCTCAGATTACTACATGGCCTGTCTAGGGCCTGAGCTGGCTCCCCTACTTTGTGACCTCAGGCCAACTACCTACCTACTCTGCCTCAGTTTCCTCACTGATTGACAGTAGTCATACATCATAGATTTGTCTGTGAGGATTAAAATGCCGTGTGTAAAGGGCTCAGAACAATCCCGGGTGTAGTGTGTGCTCAGCGAAGGTTAACTATCCACCTGTTCAAGCCACCGTTCTTTCCAATATATGATAGCCATCATGGCCTTCTAGAATTTTTTTTCTCAAAAAGCCTTTTGACCCCTAATCCACTGCACCACTTTTTATTACAGACCAGTTGACAGGTTTGATCGAGACAGACCACCGAGAGGACGTGGAGGCCCTCGTGGAAGCATGCGGAGCAGAGGCAGGGGCGGTCCTGGGAACAGAGCTTTTGACACTTTCGACCAGAGAGGGAAACGGGACTTTGAGCGATACGGTGGGAATGATAAAATGTGAGTTTTCCTTTAAGGTTTCGGTAATCCATGGTGTGGATCTGTGTGTTAATATTTGGTCAACTCAGTGTTACGTTGTTCTCATGGGACACTGATCCTGGAGCAACTTTTATGGTAACTTTTTCTCATTTGGATATTGCAGACCAGCTTAAGGGACTATTCCTTCTTTCTCTAGTGCCATCAGAACTGAAGACAGCATGGGTGGATATGGAGTTCGCACCTGGGGATCAGGTAAAGACACCAGGTAAGGTGCAAACTTGTCCTCTCAGTCCTCTGAGAGGCTGCAGTTATGTGGGAATCTCCGGCCCTTGGCTTTTTTTGAAAACGAGGCTCTCTGTTTTGTGCTGTGTCCTTGTGTGCCCCTAAGTAGAGATTGATTTTGGGCTCTGGTTTAGTGAGATAATTTTTTCTTTTCTTTTTGGTGCCAATACCTGGGATTGAACCAGAAGATTACTTCTAAAAACAGACTTGCTATGTTGATTTATGTTTGGAACTATTTTTAAAGGTCTGTTGTCTCCTGGTTTTAGCTAAGCAATTTGTGACAGATGACAATGTGCGATGTATTTACTGACATCCTAAGCACATGGCACAGCACATTTGCACATGTTCCAGAAAGCTTTTTAAATTTCTGCAAGTTCTATACTTTTTCTGTGTTCTTCCAAAAGTTCTTGTAGGTCCTTGTCATTGCATCTTTATTTTATAAAATCACTTGCAGATCAAAACTCGATAACCAGTTTCCCCCAAGGCTCATTTCAGACATTTCTCTGAAGCTTCCTGGTACAGTGGATCTTTGCCAGTTTTCCTGGTTGGAATAGGTCCTTGATTCTACTCTGTCATTTCACCAGTGCAAGGGTGATGCCTTCCTGGTGTCTGCAGAGGAAGAGGTAGAACATACTGTAGGGTAGGTAACAGGGCAAGGCTGGCTTTCTACAAGTCTGAAGGCCAGAGGAGATCCCGACTTCTACTCTTCTTCTTTTAAATAGTATAAGCTTTTTACAGGAACTTACTTTTCTTAAATTGCTGTCCTCAAGACCCATGTACAAAATAATATGAAATGTAACATTTTATTGTTGTTGTTAGGTGCCGTGGAGTCGGCATCTGACTCATAGCAACCCTACCTACCACAGGTGAAACACTATTGTCAGTGCTTCTCTGCTGTTCATAGGGTTTTCAATGGTGGATTGTTTACTGGGAGTGGGTTGCCGGGTCTGTCTCCCAGGCCTACCGCACATAGTGTTCCCAGGCAGTCTCCCATGCAGGTACTGACCAGGCCTGACCCTGCTAGGCTTCTGAGATCTGACTGGATCAGATGCCACAGGGCTGTGGCTGCAGGCAAAATGTAACATCAACTTTCTGTTACTGCTTACCTGTGTGGTCCTTGAAAGGAAGAGAAACTTAGTGTTTCGTAATCTAGAATTCCATAGGTTTTCAATGACAATCTTTTTTTTTTTTTTTGCCAGTACTTAGAGGATGAGCCCCAGTGCCTCACACAGACTTTGCAAGTGCTGTACCACTGGGCTTCACCTCCAACCGCATTTTAATATTTTTCTTGAGATAAGGTCTCAGCTAAGTTAAAAAGGCTACCTCTGGCCTTGAACTTGCAATCTTCCTGCCTCAGCCTCCTGAGTCGCTGGGATTACAGGTGTGTGCCACTGTGCCCAACTTGACAAATCTTTTCATTGTATTTCATTTTGCTTTGATAATACATATGTAAGACACAGCATAGGCACCTTCTAAATTGTCTGATTTACCATTTTATTACTGCCTTCAAGTCACTTGGCCTTGTCATGGAAAGAGGTGACTATATGTGTTGCTAGAGGGCTGGCAGGTGCCCATGTTAAAATGACACATGCCCCATGGCACTCCTTTTGGATTGGTTCCTGGCAATAATTGAGGTGGTAATAATTTGTACCTGAAAGGTTTTCTTAGAATAAGACTCCTTTCTTAGTAAATTCAGGTTTTTGACTTGACGTGAAGACAGTGTGGTGTGGAGCGGGTAGGTGCTACTTTTGATGAGTGGGAGAAAAGCCGAGGTGAGCCCAGCACAGTGAGTGATGTGTTCACGGTTGCTGAAGGCCAAGTGCCTCCCAGCGCACTGCAGGGTGTGAGGGCTTTGCTGTAGTTTAGTACAGATATTTGAAAACACTGGCACCGTACCTGGAATGAAGGCTGAGATGCTTCCAACCTGGTGTGACTGAGCCATTTCTCACATGATTGGTTTTCTTCAGCAGTTTGAGAATCTGTGCTGAAAATAGATTTTTTCCATCTGCAGCTATTAAAAAAGAATAAACAGTATTTTGTTAACATTTATAGTAGAAACCCACAAGTGCAGTTTTCCGATATGCTGCCTTCCAGTGCTCATTATGAACAAGACAGTTTTATGTTGTTAGCAAGTAACAGTTGGTGAAAATCTGTTTGCTCTTAGATGTTTGGTTAAAGTACAAGGCCTGGCTCAGTTTGAGCTAGGTAACAAAGCCTTGACGTGATCAACATCATTCTTTGCAGCGTAATCATGTGATTAGGCATTTTCAACCCTAGTGTGGCGAGCCTGAGTATAGACAAGGGTTCTGGGGCTGCGTATTTCTTCTGATGCATCCAAATTGGTAATTCACTTTTAGCAAAAGAACGTTATCTGCCGAAGTGGATTGTTGTTGATTTTGAAACTTGTCTTGTGGTTTTGGTCATCTAGTTCCATAAGAGCCGGAGGCACATTAGTTTTGTGTCTGTTTATAAAATAACCTAGATCGACACCAGGGGGCGAGCTGTGATTTTTCTTTTCCATAAACTCAGTTAATTGTTTGAGTTTACGAAATGCTGATTTGGGGGCTTAAGATGTAGCTCAGTGGGAGAGCCCTTGCCTGACATGCACAAGGCCAGCACTGGAAAAAACAAAGCCCCACCAACAAGAAAACACAAAATGCTTGTTTTAGAAGAGTCTCTGCCCTTTGTATTATATTGCTTTTTTTCTCTTTCCCTGTGTCTTTATAACCACTTTATGTTTTTTAATTGTCAAAAGGTATAAACTCTCAGCAAATTGGCTTTTTTATCCCTTTGGTTTATTCCATGGCCAGGAGAATAAGGAGAAAGCTGAAGTACTTCAGCATTGCTACTTCTGCTGGGCTTCGGGGCTATTGGATGCTTGAAACTGATGGAACCTCTGGGTTAGGCAGACGTGGACATTTGTGAAGGGCCTGGTGGGCAGACCCAGGTGTGGAGGGAATTTGATTTAAAATCATTCATTTTTTAAAGTAGAATTTAATAAATTTTTGTGTTAAAAATGAGTGAGGATTTTTAAGTGGATTAAGCTTAATGGACCTAAGAATAAACAATTATTTAAATTGAGAAGGTCTACTCTGTTACTGCAGTTCAACTTGTTAGGTGCCGTGGAGTCAGGTCTGACTCATAACGACCCTACTGCAACAGAACAAAACACCTCCTGATACTGCCATGCCCAGCACGAAGTCAGTGCTTCTCTGCTATTCATAGGTTTTTCAATGGCTGACTGTTTTGCAAGTGGGCTGCTGGGTCCTTCTCCCAAGCCTACAGCACCCAGTATTCCCAGGCTTGTCTCCTATCCAAGTACTTAACCAGGCACAACCCTGCTTAGCTTTCAAGATCTGATGATTTTACACCAGGGTGGTGCAGCTGTAAGCACCACAGTTAAACTTATGTGTACTTTTTTTAAAAAACAAAACAAAACAATAACTTATTTTTAAAGTCCTCGTTGAAACTTTTTCTTGAACCAGGATAAAAATGCTGTATTCTGTATGTAGACTTAAACACTTTTAATAGATGTACTAATTTTATCAATTTATTGAAAGTAAAATTTCTTTTATTGGGATTCTTTAAAAAAGTAATGTTCAGATAGGATTAATGTTAATGTAAAAAGGAAAATTAAGATCACGTGAATAGAACCAGGCTTGGTTGGTACACACATGTAATCCCAGAGACTTGGGAGGCAGAGGCAGGAGGATTGCATGTTCTAGGCCAAAGGCAGCCTATGTACCTTAGTGAGACCTCGTCTTAGAATAAAAATAAAAAATAAAAAATAAATGGGCCAAGAGTGCAGCCTAGTGGTAGAGAGCACTTGCAAAGTAAATGCAAGGCCCTGGGTTCAACACCCTGCCCCCCGTACCACCAAAATATATGTGTGTGTGTGTGTGTGTATGTGTGTGTGTGTGTATATGTGTGTATATATATGTATATATGTGTATATATATATGTATGTATATATATATATATCTCATGTGAATTAAAATTCAAATGTTTACTTTTTATTATGCTATCATTTCTAATCTGTGGACTGTGTATTTAGATGTGATGATGTATAAATCAATATTTCAGAGCCTTGTTTTTCTGGAGTAGTTATCACCAGCTTGTTTGTAATGATGTATATCCATTTTTGTAGGATGTTTCCAGTTGATTACCATTTTGTAAAAGCTTGATATGAGATAGACTTTCTTTCGTGGAGAATAGTACTTGGGGGTTGAACCCAGGGCCTCTTGAATCCTAGACAAGTACTTTGCCACTGAGCTGTGGCCAGCCCCCCCCCCCCCCCGTTGTTGTTGTTGTGGTGGTCGTGGTGGTGGTGGTGATACTGGGGGGCTGAACCCAGGGCCTCGCACATACTTTGTAAGCACTCTGCCACTGGGCTGCACCCTAGCCCCTGTTTTAATTTTTTAAATCAAGACAGCATCTCACTGACTTATGCAGCCCGCCCCTGGACTCAAACCTGAGATCCTCCTGCCTCCACTTGCCAAGTTGCTGGGATTACAGGTGTACACCATCATACCCGGACCTCCTGGGGTTTTTGAGACAGGGTCTCACTAAGTTGCACAGACTGCCCCTGAGTTTGAACTTGCAGTCCTGCCTCAGATTCCTGAGCTGCTGGGATCACAGGTGCGCATCATGACTCCAGCCTTGACATCGTCTTACTTTTAATGAGTCACTTAATCCTTGTAGTTTCAGAATATTTGTGGCTCCTTTTAAAGGTGGGATTTTCCAGGATAGTGTTTTGAACTGCTTTTCTGAAAATTTAGAATTAATTAATTTTAGATCATTCGTGGAAACTTCTGTATATAAAAGAACTTTTTAGATTTTTGGAAGTAATTTATATAGATAAGCAATTCAGATCCTTTTCTTTGATTTTGACGTGGATACCAATGTATGTGTACTGTGCCTTGAAGAACATGCTCCTGAGAAACAGGTCACTCAAATGTTTTTCTGAGTCTTAAATATGTCAGAGCATTGACGTGAACATGTGTGTATGACTGGACACTCTTGGTGTTTTTCAGCGACGTGGAGCCAGCTGCCCCGATGGAAGAGAACTCAGGGATGGAGGAGTCCCAGGGTGCTCTAGACGAGGAGTCTCCGACCAAGTAGGGTGCTTCATTTCCTTTCCCCACGGGGTTATGGGGCTTTCTCTTGATGATTTCTAAGAGCTCAGCCCTTTGTCATGTCACATAGGACTGATCTCGCTAATGTGTTAATGACTACTGATCGCACTAAATTGAAGTAATAGTGATTTTTAATAATGATTAGCAGGTTAAGTTCAGGCTCTCTGCCCAGGGCTGCCTCTCTTGTCAGCAGCCACTGCTGACAAAGACTTGGTTGTACCTCACTAGTAGCTCCCATCCTGGTCGGCTCCTCACTCCAGCCTTTCCTCTGTCTGCGCTCTTGGGGGCCGCCCAGAGCCTCTGTGGTCCAGGGCTCTGACGCAGGCCCTCAGCACTGCCTCGCGGCCCATTGGGTGGATTGCCTCGCTCCCCGCTCCAGTGGCTCTTTCAGTCCCTGTGTCCTCAGACCCCTTCAGTGAGATCCTCTTCCTGCTGACTCCCTCCATTCCTGTGTATGGTGTTCCTCCCCTTCCTCCCCACGCTCCTGTGGCTCCCTTCTCCTAGGCTGCTATGCTCTTGCTTCATTTCCTCCCTCCCTCGTTCCTCACTTCCCTCCAGGCCTGACTCCTGCACCTTTGCCCTTTGCCCTTCTGAAATAGTCTCCAGATCCAGTGGATGCTTCAGTCGGAGTTTTTCTTAGCCCACAGAAGCATTTGACTTTATTGATCCCTCTCCCTCTCCCCCTCCCCCTCTCCCTCTCCCTCTCTCTTGCAATACTAGGGGCCTGAACCCAGGGCCTTGCACATACTTTGCAAGTGCTCTACCACTGAGCTGCACCCTCAGCCCCCTTTTTACTTTTTATCTTGAGACAGGGTCTTGCTAAGTTACACAGGCTGTCTCTGGCCTGGTACATGGGATCCTCCTGCCTCAGCCTCCTGATTTGCTGGCATGACAAGCATGGCCACTGCCCCCGGCCTTATTGATTTCTTCTCAGATGCACTTTCTCACTGGTTTCTGTGGTCACTACACTCTTGGTTTCTCTCTGCCTCTCAGCATCTCCTCTGTGAGCTCATCCTTGTCTTTCAAAATGCCAGGTTCTTCAGGGCTTTGCTTTAGGCTCCTGTCTTTCTGTAGACTCTCTTTCTGGGACCTTATGAACGGTGTTGCTTAACTTGTCATCCGTGCATCTCTGGCTCCATCCTTCAGTAGGGCCTGGCCCTGTCCACCTGCCGCCTGGATGCTTCCCCCAGCACCCCAGACGCTCCTCATGCTCAGCAGGCCCAGGACTGAGCTGACTGCTTCCCCTGCAAGCCTGGGCCTCACTCCACGTTTCTGGCTCATGGAACAGCGTGGCCACTGGTCAGTTGCCCAAGTGAGAAGCCGAGGTGTCATCCTTGGAGCCCCCTCTTTTCAGCCCCTCCTTCCCGTAATCCAGCCCTTCATCTTGCCCTGTCGATTGGCACCCAATGGGGACCCTAATGACCCTCCCTCTCCTTTCACCAGCAATGTCCAAGCTCTTGTCATCTGTCACTCTAGCTCCCAGAGTGTCACCTTCTGCACCAAAGTGGCTTTCACACTGGCATTGATTGTCACCTCTCCCCTTGCTGAAGACCCCCATGGCCCCCGAGTCTTCTTCTATCCTTGTCCTGACCAGCATGGCCCAACCTGGCTCTGAATGGTCTGGCCCCTGCTGGACCCTCAAGCTGGGCCATTCTGTGCCACCTCCTCTTGCTTCACCTCGTGGCCCGTTCCACGCTATCAAACACGCCTTTCTCCTGCCCGTCACGTGGCCTCACCAGCACTGCTGCCTGCTTCTCCGTGTTCTCCCACTAACTGTCCTCACCCTGCAGCTATCAGAACCCCATTCATTTTTCGGCTGCGAAGGCAATGCAAGGTGTCCCCTGGTTGACAGCATAGGCTGAGCTGTGTCCTCAGCTTGAGTCCAGTTCTTCCTCTTCCCAGCATGGGCACGTCACTTCTTATCTCTTCTTCAGTGGCTCAGTTTTCTTCATCTGTAAGATGAGAATGTGGAGGTACCTGTGCATCGGGCTGTTGTAGGCAGTGTTGAGGTGGGGAGGAAAGGGGGAGGGGAGGGACTAGAGTGATGGCCTGACATGCAGTCAGGGCTGTTTAAATATCCACTGCTGTCAGTATGACTTACTGCCTGAGTAAAAATGCCATGATGATTGATGATTGTGAAAGCTGCTAATTTACCATTCAAAACAACTAAGGAATGTGTTTAAAGAAATAGGATTCATAGATAATATGAATATTTAGGTAGCGAATGAACTACAGAAATAGCTTAATAGTTCATACGAATTCTGAGAAAGTGAGTTAACTAGATACCTTCAGGAAAACATTCTTTTTCAACGAGTAAACATTTGTATATATTCACCCAATAAAGGTAGAATAATAGCGAATTGTAGCGTTATTCTAACCTACAGAGTTGATTGAGATGCAATAGCATTCATGATATTGACAAATTAATTGCATAGTCTCTCCTGAAAGACCAAATAATGCTTGGTGAGTTGCTGGCAATCTCACTATCTACAACATCCAAGCAGGGCTGGTTCCAAATCTCTACCAACTATAGTTGAAAGTGAGCATCTCTTCAGAATTGCAGATGCTACACAACTAGGGTTTGGCTCAGTTAGTAGAGTACTGCTCTGCACTCTGAGGCCCTGAATTCGATCCCTAGCACCACAAAAATGGGAGAAGGACCACTCCCAAAGCAATCCCGAAACAATCAGCTATTGAAAACCCTATGAATAGCAGAGAAGCACTGACATAGTGCCAGGCATGGCACAGTGTCAAGGAGTGTTTTGTTCGATTGTACATAAGGTTGCCATGAGTCAGACTCAAAGGCACCTAACAACAACACACATCAAAGCAACAACAACACACAGCAAAGCAGCCATGTTGGCCAACCACGTTGAGGGATTCTTATTTCTGCACTGCCTTGTCAAACTTTAAAATTATATGCAGTGGTAGTGGTGCTTTCTGATCTTGGCTTTTGCTGTGTATCTGTGGTTCTGTGGGCCTCATGCATGCTTTACAAGTGCTCTACCACTGGCCTGCACCCCACCCCCCAACACACACTTTTTAAAACAGGATCTCACTATGGTATGCAGGCTGTGTCTGGCCTCAATCTTGCGATCCTCCTGCCTCCACCTCCTGAGCTGCTGGGATTATAGATGTGCACCAGCGCCCTGCTTTTTCTTGGTCTTAATGTTGATTTAACATTCAAGTTTTCACCATTTATCCAAGTACACCTCTTGGTGCACCTCTCAGTTAGAACCATCAGTGCACCTCTCAGAACTTTTTGATGGATGACTTTAGTCCTCCCTCACTTATGTTTAAATGTCCAACCCAAAACGTGTATGTTTCTTCCAGTTGGGCCCATTATGCTGAGAATTATGTGCTGTGCTCTTCTGACTCCCTCACTTCATTACAGTTCTAAATGTTCTTGCCTATTATTTTAATAAATCTGGCATTTACTTACAAAGTATTTACCACTCTATCCAGAGCTTCTGTGTCTTAGCTCACTAAACTCTTCCTGCCCAGGGAGGGAGGACACCCTGCCGCCAGTCCCACGTGCTGACTTGGATTAAAGAACTTAGCTGAGGTTGCCCCACTGGGAAATGCAGAGCCAGGATTAGAACTGTGTGACCGACATCCATGCTCCCCACTGCAGTGAATGCTGGGAGGGTCTGATCCTCACTCAAGTGGCCTTGCTGTTAAGAACTTCCCAAAAAGAAGAGAAGGTGTCAGGTCTTCCGGTCGATGGAGAGCTGCTGGGACCGAGAGGATCCCCTAGTCAGGAATGTGGAGCAACCCTGCTTCCTGCCACGTACACAAAAAGGGCTTTAGGAAAAGAAAATGTTGAGGAAGAATTAATACAAAATATCTGCAATGAAAGGCTGGGATTTAGCTCAGTTGGTAGAGCACTGTGCTGCAGTCTCTGAGGTCTCGAGTTCAATTCCTAGCACCACAAAAATGGGAGAAGGGTCTGGCAACCCACTCCTAAGGCAATCCCAAAACAGTCACCATTGAAAACCCTATGAGAGTCGCTATGAGTCAGATACTGACTTGAGGGCACCCAACAACAAAACAACAATCTGCAATGAACGATTTCTTTTTTTGTTGTGACTTGTTTCCAAATGTATTTTTTTTAAATGTTCTTGCCTGTTAGGTTAAATTCACTTACCCAGTAAGTAAAGTTTTATTTCTGGGGCTTATTCTCTTTGACTCACTGTTCTCTTTCATACATTGGGGTGAAAAGGCATGCCCCACTGGAAATGTGGGTGAAGTGGTGGTTTGTGTTTCCCCTATGTATGTCATGTCTGACTTTGGTCTAAACCTCTGCCCTCTCCACTGAATCTCAAGCTAGCACCCAGTTTGAGCATGAGCTTTGGAGATCCAATGACTAGATTTGCAGCTTGGGTCCTCCATTATTTGTTAGCTATGACTTCTGTCTGCCTTGATTTTCTTACCGATAAAGTGGAGGTGAGTTAATCTGACTGACTCATGGAAATGTCATGACATAATTAATTATAATTAACATAAAGCATTTTAAGTAGCATCTGGCACTTACCATACTATAAATGCTAGCTGCTATTATCTCATTTACTTCTAAATAAAGATAACTAGGGTAAAAAGCAGTTTGATGTATTCTATAATTTCATCCATTTAGAAACAAATAATGCAACCATAAGTTTGCATGTGGCATTATTCACACTACCACAGATTTAACCGCCTTACCTCTATAAGCAGCTGTGCTGGAAGATTCTCCTCCTCGGGGCTGGGATGTAGCTCAGTGGTAGAGCACTTGTCTAGCATATGCCAGGGCCTGGACTCCATCCTCAGCACTGCAAGGAAGGGAGGGGGGGAGGAAAGAGAGAGGGTGAGAAAGCTCTGTCCCAGGGTTTTTGATAATAACCCAAGGACTGTGAAGGTCTTTGAATTATTAAGGGTTAGACTTAGAGTGATAGTCGTGATGCTGTTACAGCAATTAGAAATACACTTGCATTAGTCATTCCTGGAACTGAGGCACACATCTCTTCCTGCTGGATACCCAGTCTTTGCTAAAACTGCCAGTAAAACCACATGCAGTGCCAGCTGAAATGGGAAGCAGAATGAGCACCACCAAACTGGCACAGCCTGTGTCTTGTAATAGTTCTTGCTCGATGGGGAATAAGGCCGAGGAGCCTGTCCTCAGTGATTTTATACTGCTCAGTGCTGCAGCTTGTTGAAATTGGAGGTGATAAAGGAGAAAGCACAGAGGTCATCTGTACCTGTGTTCTTGAATGAGGTACCTTCGAATACACAGTATCAGGCTAAAATGTTTAAGGAGGGAGCTGGGGTTTAGCTCAGTTGGTGGAGTGCCCTTCTGTGCTCTCTTGAGGCCCTGAGTTGGATCCCTACCACCCCAAAAATGGGAGAAGGATGTGGCAGTCCACTCCCAAAGCAATCTCCAAAGTAGCCAGCCGTTGAAAACCCTCTGAGGGTCACTATGAGTTGGACTCGACTCAGTAGCACCTAACGACAACTACAGTTTTTAAGGAGAGTGTCACTTATAACACTTCTGGATTTCACTACTTGCCTTAATTTAGGTGTTTATATATCTCTTCAGCCTGCAGCTGTAGCCCTGTGGCATCCGATCCCATCAGATCTCGGAAGCTAAGCAGGGTCAGGCCTGGTTAGTACCTGGATGGGAGACCGCCTGGGAACACCAGAAGCTGTAGGCTGGGAGAAGGACCTGGCAACCCCCTCCCAAAAATCAATCTGCCATTGAAAACCCTATGAACAGCAGAGAAGCACTGACAGTAGTGTTTCCCCTGTGGTACAGAGGGTCACTATGAGTCGGATACTGACTCGACAGCACCTAACAACAATAACAACAACATATCTCTTCAAGTGTGCATTTCTTGTGTACCTTGTACTTTCATTTGTTTTTTTGTTTAGATAACATTCTTTAAAACAAAGCTGTTCATAAGTGCTTCCTTTGTAATCTTAATACAAACTCTTACTGAACTTTTTGGAATTTAACATTTATTAGGTTGCCTTAGTTATGAAAGTGTCCTCCAATTTCTAGCATTCAGTTCTGCAGATTTCCTGATTATGTCATAAGGAAACTAAAGAAGCTTTATGATCCTTAGTATTTTATTTGTCTTTTTTTCCCTCCAGTTCTGGGGTGGTTGAACTCAGGGCCTTTCACCTGCTAGGCAAGTGCTCTACCACTGAGCTGCACCCCCCAGCCTTGCTTTTCAGTCTTGAGACAGTGTCTTGCTACATCATGCAGCTGCCTCAGCCTCCTGAAGTGTTGGGATTACAGGCATGTGCCACCATGCCTAGCTGCCCCTAATATTTTCTTATTTTTAGCTTTGTATTAAAATATTATGGAAAATGTATAGAACAAATACAGTGTAAGGAAGCTCCAAGTAAGTTCCCCTTAAAGGCTCTCAAATCATGGACATTCTTGTTTGAGGTTTCCCTCTACCAATATCCTCCTCCCAAGATGTCATATATGCTTCATAAACATTTCAGAGCATCACATCTAAAAGACTACCAACTTTTTAAGTCTTTTTTTTTTTTTTTTTTTGAGATAGGATCTTACTCTGTAGCCTAGAACTCATGATCCTCTTGCCTCAGCCTCCTGAGTGCAAGGCTACTCATTTTTAATAATATAACATTCAGACCACTCCTCCAACTAGAATGTTTAATAATTCCTTCCTGTCATTAATATCTGGGCAGTTCATCAGTTTCCTTGATTATCTCAGAAATTTTTTTTTAAATAATTCATTTGCTCGAGTCACTTTTGAAATATGCATCCCAATCGATTATCTCTTTTAAAAACACCTTAATTGATAAACAATTCACACCCTATAGATGGCACATACTTAATGTGTACAGTTTTACAAGCTATGACATAGGCATGTACCTGTGAAATCATTACAATTCAGATGATTTGCATGTCCATCTCCCCCCAAATTTTGTATCACTTGTAATTGTTCTTTCATGCCCCCTTTTCCCAGGGAATCAGTGATCCACTTTCTGTCACTACAGATGAGTTTGCAGTTGCTGTGATCTTATATAAATGAAAGGATATACTTTGTACTCCTTGCGTGTCTGTGTTCCTTCACTGAGATTTCATCTGAGATTTGTCTGTGTACAGGAAAAAATTTCTTTATCAGTTTTCCTATGGCTTAAATGTATGGACCAGGATGGGAGTGATTCAATACCTTAAGTATTTTAAGCTTGAGCATTTATAAAATATCACACAGGGTGGGGATATAGCTCGGTGGTAGAATTGCTTACCTAGCATACGCAAGACCTTGTGCTCAATCCTCAGTACTGCAAAAAATTTTTTAAATATCCCACAAAATTTTGGATCATAGGGAAGAACAATAAAACATCTGACCAATTTTCATGGCTCTCAAGATTATATTATCAAATACTTTGGTATGGTGAAAATAAGCATGAAAACCTGTATATCATCAACAGATGAGCCATCGTAAGAGTGAAGGCCACCAGAAAACATACATCTACTGAGATGTAACTTGACCAAAAACAGAGGTTAGACAAAGGAGGGAAGACAGTTGGGAGCATGGGCTTGGAGCAATTCTGTAAAACAATGTTCATGTTTGCTTGTGAAGACTCCCTAATTTGAGAGAGTAGGCATTACAAAAGTAGGCATTTATAACCCACTGCTCTCCAACTTTTGCTTGTGAGTTTCCTCTTATTTTGTTTCCATAGCTTTTCGCATTTTCTTCCACAATTATCTCATTTTGTCCGCAGTGCCATCTGGAAGGGCATGCTGGTGGTTGTGTAATGTTAATGACATTGGGGTGGTGGTGTGCTCAGTTTTTATAGACTGCCTTGAACATAGGAACTATATTCAGTTGACAGTGATGGCAGAAAATGTTGAGAGTAAAATACAGAAGCTTACGATTCCGAGGTTTTCTGACCTGGTGCACAGGTGAGAGGCAGTACCGTAAAAGTCCGTTAGGCTAGTGGTGCCAACATAACCTTTCAGCCCCATCAAAAAATATTTTTTTTAAGATTATACATCTTTATAGAGCTCCTGAGTTGGAGGTGGAAGAGGAACCCCAGGTTCAAGAGATGACCTTAGACGAGTGGAAAAACCTCCAAGAACAAACCAGACCAAAGCCTGAGTTTAACATCCGGAAGCCGGAATCCACTGTTCCTTCCAAAGCAGTGGTGATTCACAAGTCAAAATATAGAGAGGATGTAAGTAGTACATTTTGTACTTTTTCCTTACCTGGAACAAAACAGACCTTTCCTGTTGTTTTAAAAATGGAATATTAAGCCGGGCATGGTGGTGCACACCTATAATCCCAGAGGCTCAGGAGGCGTAGGCAGGAGGATCAGAAGTTCGAGACCAGAGGCAGTCTGTGTAACTTAGCGAGACCTTGTCTCAAAAAGTAAAAAAATGGGCTGAGGGTACAGCTCAGTAGTCCAACACTTGCAGAGCATGCAAGCGTGAGGCCCTGGGTTCAACCCCCAGTACTGCAAAAAAAAAAAAAAGGAATATTAGAGCCGAGCATGGGGGCACACGCCTGTAATCCTAGCACTCGGGAGGCTGAGGCAGGAGGATCAGTGTGAGTTCGAGGCCAGCCTGGTCTACATAGCCAGCTCCAGGCCAGCTTAAGCTACAAGCAAGACCCTGTCTCAAAAAACCAAAAAACCAGACAGACAAAAAAAAGGAATATTAGGGCTGGTGTGGTGGCTCACACCTGGAGTCACAGAGACTCTGGAGGCAGCGGCAGGAGGATTGCAGTTCGAGGCCAGAGACAGCCTGCGTAATTTCATGAGACCCTGTCTCAAGATAAAAACAGGCTAGGGGTATATGTGTATGCAAACAGTGGTGTGAGGAAACTCTTCCTCTTTGCTGGATGTTATTAATTTTCAATTGGAAGCTCAAAATACTATGTGGATTTGTCACTGTAACAAAATGAGATAGACAACTCACAAGGAAGAAAGGTTTATCCTGGTTCACAGTGTCAGACGCTTTAGTCGACCCTGTTGCAGTACATCATGGTGGAAGCCCGTGGCAAAAGAAACCGGTCACCTCATGGTGGGCGAGGAACACAGAGACGGGAAGGGGCCAGCACCCAGCACTCCTTCAAGGGCATGCTCTCATGACCTCATTCTGTCACACGGGGACCCACAGGCTGGCCACCGGGCCTTTGGCATGTGGGAATGTTTAAGACGCAGCCCCAGCAGGTCCCATGTACCCTTGGGTTCATTGTATTCTTTGAGTGAATCCCCTCTTTAGAGGATCGTCTGTGATCCAGTGTCCCTCTGCCTCCTGTTTTGGTGAATCCAAGTCCAAGAGGCCTTGCTAGTAAGGTCCGGGACGTCCCACCAGAAGTGGCCTTTTCTAGAATAAGAGGCCAGAGCCCGCCTTTCTTGGAGATCTGCCAGGTGCTTTCCCAAGCCCGTTCACTAACTGGGCTGACCATGTGTCCACGTGCTTGGTTCTGTCTTGCTCTGGAATGTGACTAAAGCTGTCTGCAGCTGTGGTGCTGTCGCCGGGGAAACATGCGGCTGGCATGGTGGGTGAAAACAGACGCCCCTTCCCCAATCCGCGTGGCCCTCAGCTTCCCCAGCTCCAGAGAGCTGCCGGAATGTTCAAAGCAGCTGAGTCAGCTGAGTCACCCAGCTGGTCTCAGGAAGGCGCACAATTGCTGGTCCTGGAAATCTCAGGGCACTATAGATGTTAGCCCGAGAGTGTTCTTAAAGCCACACAGGCAAACGGGGCTGCATTCATTAACTTTGTCCTGGGGCCCCCTGAGAGACAGAAAAGCTCTGGAGCAAGGCCTCGTGCGTGTGGACCTTTGTCCTAGGCACAGTTCACACTGCAGCAGCCCTGGGAAGGGGCCCTTTGGCCCCACCTGACAGCTGGGAGCGGGAATCCATAACGTGGGTGGTGAGTTTGTTCCGCATTCCACTGCGCTGGCTCCCTCTGCAGGTGGGAGGCAGTCATGCACCTGGCCCACTGCTTCTAGTCAGGTGTGATCTGAACCTGCAACTCTGACAGCGATGCATGTTCGAAAGGAGCATAGCCCAAAGGAATCAAAATGCTGTGGCAATCTTACTGCATTTTCCAGGCAAGTTGTAGGAATGTTTAACGTGACAGCATTTTGGAGATTTCTCGTGCAAAACCACTGGCTGTGTTTTCTTTTCTGGTTTAGATTTTACTTCAAGTAAGGCTTTTTTGCTTTGTTTTGTTTTATCTATGATTATGAGTTAAAGCCAAATCACATTTGGATGAGATTTATTGGGTATAGTTTTCTTTTAACAAAACTGAGCCCGGTGTGGTAGTGCACACCTGTCATCCCAGCAACTTGGGAGGCTGAGGCAGGGAGATCGCAGGTTCGAAGCCAGAGGCAGCCTGTGCAACTTAATGAAACCCTGTCTCAAGACAAAAGATAAAAAATGGGCTGGGATTGCAGCCCAGTGATAGAGTGCTTGCAAAGTATCCACAAGGCCCTGGGTTCAGCCCCAGTATGTCAAAAATAAAATATAATAGGCAAATAAATAAAGTCGAAATAAAAGAGTGAACTTACTTCAGAACTCTTAAAATGCAAAGAATTTTAACTAAAGGTGTTCTTAAAAAGCTTTTTTTTTCCAGCATTGGTAGATTTGTAGCAGTGCTTAGATAACCATACTCTGTTGTTTTACAAAATTTCCATTTATTCTGAATCAGAATTTGTTGTAAACCAAGCAGTTCTTTTTTTTCCCCAAGCAGTTCTTAGCACATGGTATTTGTACAGTCAGAGCCCACACTGAAAGGCATTTCTCCACCAAATTCAAGTCCTAGATGGAAGTATTTCTTTACTTGTCAAAGTGGCATTTGTGAACAAATAAAACAGAAAGTAGGCAGAAATTAAACCTTTTAATCTCAGCAAAATACACTTCAGACATTTATACTGACTGCTGTTAGTCATGTCAAAACCTCTTACATCTTAATCTACTAACCTCACAGAAATTTGGTCTCATTTGAAGGAATAGTAAATTGGAAGATGTTTGGATTAAGACTGTAATCAGGGGGTTGTGTGGTTATGAGATGTTCAGAGTTCACTGGTGTCAGACAGCAGGGCTGCGTCCGTTGTCCAGCTGCGCAGCCCAGGCCAGGGGATACATCCAAGGGCAGCTCTTTCCAGCCTTTGAGCACAGAGTCTGCCTGCGCAGCGCATTGGCAGTGATTCTCCTGGGACAGTGGACCGCCCTGTGAGTGTTTGTGGAGACAGCTGTGGCTGTGTGTCTGTCTGATGTTGTAACTGTGTTTCAGATGGTAAAAGAGGACTATGAAGATGAGTCTCATGTTTTCCGAAAAGCCGCCAATGACATCACATCCCAGCTGGATATTAATTTTGGTAGCCTCCCTCGTCCAGGACGTGGGGCCAGAGGTGGCCCCCGAGGCGGCCGAGGAAGGATCAGAAGGGCAGAGAACTATGGACCCAGAGCCGAAGTGGTGGTAAGTGGCTGCTTTAGAGTCCTGGGTGGCTAGATGAAGGAAGTGCAGGCGCCTCCTGCTGGAGCCAGGGCAAGTCTGAGGTGTTGGCATTAGAACAGGGATGTAGCCTCACAGACACTGGTTGGGTGCAGACCCCTGTTGTAGCTCTGGCCCTAGCATGTGCAGGGAGGCCCCCTGTCAGTCATGACCTGGAGAGAAACTCCCAGCCTGCATGGCCCAAGGGCCTTAGGCTGCACGCAGAACCCGAGCACCTCAGAGCTGATTACCAGCTGGTCTGACTGGACATCAGTGCCTTCCCTAAGTGTCGGGGCCCTTTGTGGTCAGCCGCCACCACCCACCACTGCTCAGCCATGCCCACCCCCAAGGGCCCTGGACAGTCCCTCTCTGCCCCTTCGCCTGCTTACCTCCAGCAGATCCTTCCAACCTCACTGCCTCTGTAGTTTGCTAAGTCACCTCCTCCGAGACCATTGGGATGTTTGTGCAGAGCTGCTTTTCTCTGAGCGTGATCTCCATCTTCCGCTGCATCTCACTGGTCCTTGGCATACAGTAGGGGGTCCATAAATGTTTTGTGAACAGATGTATGAGTACCCACTTATTAGTGGGATTAAGGCTTGGAGCTGGTCTCAGCCACCGTGTGTCCCTGTGACCTGGAGCAGGAGTGGACGCTGTCTGGGGCTGGTCCCGGAAATGGTCCTCTTGCTACCTGATTTCCGAGTGCTGGGAGCAGCTCCTGGGAGAACGGCCTTCCTGTGTTTCTACTTAGCCAAGTTCAAAACCACAGCGTTGTTTTTGTTTTTTCCCTCTGTGTATACTTGAGGCCAGGTATAAAAAGAGATCCATTCTGGGACTACTGGTTCTTCAAATAGCAGAGGTCTAGCTGGGCACAATGGCGCATGCCTGTGATCCCAGCTATTCGAGAGGGGGAGGCAGGAGGATTGCAAGTTCAAGGACAGAGGCAGCCTGCATAACTCAGGGAGACCCTGGCTTAAGACAAAAAACAAAGGTGGGGACGGAGGTGTTTGGCTCAGTAGTAGAGCATTTGCCCAGCATGGGCGAGACCCCAGGTTCAGCCTCCCCAGTATTGAGCAAAAAAACCCCAAACCCAACTAGCAGAGCTAAGGACCCGACTAGCCCGGCGGGGTGCTGTGCGCTGCATCAAGTCAGGCCATGCTTGCTGGATCTGTTCTCTTGGCTCTTCCGCTCTGGCTTTGTTCAGGGAGAACTCTCTCTCCAGAACACCTTGCCTGACCACATCACCCCGGATGGGCCCCCAGTCTGTGAGTGCGACATCTGTGAGTGAGGTCCCCCACTTAATATTCTCAGTGTCTTTCTCTCCCTAAAGCACTGAGCAGCTGGTGGTCAGTAACGATCGGAATCCATCCCTGTGTCTTGGTGCCCCGCACGTAGTAAACACTGCCATGTACGTGGGAAGAAGCAGAGCCAGGTCCAGGGGCCCCTCAGAATGGCTCATGCGGAGCATGGAGAGGCTGCAGCCCTTTGCAGAGGGGGCAGCAGTGGCTTTGGCTCCCTGGCCTTGCCTGCCTTGCCAGGGATCCTGGCCGAGCCCTCCTTCCCACTGCCCTCCACTGTTCCTGCCAGGGCAGGCGGGTGAAGAGCACAATCCCAAAGCTCGCTTTCTTCCTCAGACACACGACGTCGCTCCTAACCCGGATGACCCCGAAGACTTCCCCGCGCTGGCCTGAAGGAGCTTCCCCCCGGCCCGGGAGCAGCACCGGCTACCTGTGAAGAGACTTTTCTTGCTGTGGGAAGAGAGTCAGACTCTAAAAACAATAGATGTTGCTTTCCCGTGTCATGTGAATCCGTTGAACTTTTTTGGTCTGAGGGGTTGGGGTGGAGGGGTTTCTCCCGATGTCTGGGAGAAGCCCCCAGCCCAGCTAGGGGGTTAGGTGGGCACTTTCCCACAGTGAACGGTGACTTTGTGTTTAAGGAATTCCACATGCGGTGCAGAAGTGATGTTAAAGTTAGCGAGCCCTGCCTCCCAGCACGGAGAGTAACCGAGCTGTAAAATACCATCTGTCTTCCTTAGTAAGTGGTGTAGACATCGGGAGTCATATAGATAAGTCCCTCAGTATTCAGGAAAACACATAGAACTTGCACTATCAACTTAAAGCAGCCACAGCCTGGTCTTCAGACTGTTCACTTGTCAATGTTCCGCTCTTCGGCAACTTCCTGAGCTCCAGTCACTCAACCAATAGTGATCACCACTGCGACAAAGTAGAGGAAGTTGACTTTTAATGGTGACTTAACTACCTCGTGGTTTCGTGTGTGCGCACACACGCTCTCATAGTGTATATATATGTGCATATTTAGTGTTGGGGTGATTTTTAGGATGAATGCTAAGTATATGACTTAAAAATCATGTTATTTAACTCACCAATCAAACGGAGAAGTTTCCTGGCAAAGACAGCAGCAGCTCCTTTGCTCCCTCAAAGCTGGTGTCAGACCCAGCGGCTGCACAGACGCCCCCTCTGGGCTGTAACGCACCCCTGTTTATCCAGCACCCCGCGCAGCCTTCTCACCGGCCTCGGCCCCGTGCTCCTGAATTGCCTTCCGTCGAAGTCTGAGGTCAGGGCCACCTAAGAGATTCAGTCTCACCTAGAGCCCCACCCTAAACAGCAGGGCTGAGACCCAGGGCCTAGATGGGACACCTCAGAAAGCCAGGGGCATGGAAGCCCCACTTGCTGAGGAGACCGGCCGGCCTTGGCCTGTTGTGCCCACAGCGGCATGGGAACCTTGGCCCCCAGGACCTTGCTTTTCCAAAACACTTTCTCCCACTGTCTAAGATGGCTCTGAACTGGACCCCAAGTGCAAATAAAGGTCGGGATTCCCTCTGAACTTCGTGTATGGAAAACTGAATCCTTTTAATCAGACTCAAGCCGCAGTGGAAAAGAAGATTGTTTTAATAATCCATGGTAACACTGGGCACAGCGGTGCCTGCCTGTAATCCCAGCAACTCAGGGGGCAGAGGCAGGAGGATCCCAAGTTCGAGACCAGAGGCCGTCTGCATAATTTAGCGAGACCCTGTCTCAAAAAAGGTAAAAAAAATGGGCTGAGGGGCAGCTCAGTGGTGTAGTGAAGCCATGGGTTCAACCCCCAATACCACAAAAAAAAATTAATCACGCTGACCCTCGACACTATTAGAGTGGAGGTGTGCGCGGGGGGACTGCTTCGGCTTCGGGCGTGCTTCAGGTACCCTGCTTCCACATGAGTGAGTACCAAGGCCTCAGGATGGCCTCCTCCCATGCCCTGCTCAGCAGTCTGAAGCCACCGTCCTGTCCTGCCTCCCCTGGCTTTGAAGATTGGCAAACAGCCCTAAGGAAGTTGCTGTTTATGTTGTGAACAACTTGATCTCATCTTACCTTAAGCTGCATCTTTTTCAAACACCGGTGCTGTCTCTCCCCCACTGCAGTCAGGAATGGGACAGGGCACTTTCGGGAAGGGGCTTTGCTACTGGGCTGTCCAGCTGACTTGGTGAGGCCAATGGATGCAGAGTTTTGTTTGCGCCCTCCCAGATCCTGCTACAGGCTGGGGTTTAGCTCAGTGGGTACAGCACTGCTTTGCACTCTCTGAGGACCCGAGTTCAATCCCCAGCACTACAAAAATGGGAGACGGATGTGGCAATCCACTCCCAAAGCAATCCCAAAACAATCCGCCATTGAAAACCCTGAGTCAGACTCAACGGCACCTAACCTGTGCCAACCTGTTTGCAGCCTAAGTGCCCCAGAGAAGACGAGCGGAAGCCAGGGGCTGAGGAAACCCCAAGTGCCATGACCTTGTGTTTGGACCTGTGGTATGGGCAAGGCAGGCCCTTCCAGATGGAAGTTCCCTGCCAGACTCCTGAGGGTCCAGCCATGAGGCAGGGCACCTGGGGGTTGAAACTAGGGCCTGACAAACGCTAGGCAAGCGCTCCACCACTGAGCCCCAAGGTTGTCATATAGCATGGAGGTTGAGCCCATTTGAATCCAAGGGCAGCTGCCCACCAGCCTGACCAGATCACTTCCACAGTGGGCCTCCCCTCCCCCAGGGCTCAGTGGAGGGGACTCAGCACATGGGCCATATCGAAGTAGGACAGGCAGCAGCCATCCTCTGGGAGGTTGGGGTCCCGCAGAAGCTGCTGCTGTGCTTCAGCTGAGTAGGGTGGCCTGAACCTCAGGCCAGCTGCCGCTGGCTTTCCACCTTTTCACCCCAGCCAGGGCCCCACGAGACAGGCCCCTCTTTCCTTGTGCAGGGAGGACTTGAGACCATGTCCTTCTGTCCTTCAGGGCCTTCTGGGTGAGCTTGGCCTTCCTGCCGCCACCTCCTAGGGCAATGCCCCTGGGGCAGCCTTGCTCCCCTCCCCTTGCTGCCACGAGGATGAGCAAAGGAAAGGGCAGGAGGGTCTGGAAACCTCTTGCTAAATAAGCTATGAAAGCACAAAACCTCCTGCCCCAGGCCCAGTTCCCTCAGCACGTCCCCAGCCATGCACCATCTCCCGCCTCTGAAGTCACCACAGCCTGAAGGGAACCATAGGCCCCCTCCCAGCTGCCCTTTAGGGAGGTCTGAAGCCCACTGCCCCTGCACCCTCACTGAGTGCATCACCTGGGTTAGGAGACCAGCACGGGGGCAGGGAAGGCGTAGGGCAGGCAGAAGGCTCCTGTGCAGCCCTGTATTCCCTCTACTCCTGCTGGTTCCCCTCCAAAGCTTAGGTCCTGGGGCAGCACTGCTAGCAGGGGACAGGGAAAGGGCCACTGCACCTGAGCAGGGGACAAAAGGGGCCACTGAGGTTCCTGCGGCCACTGCCAGGGCAGAGACATCACAGGGCCTGGGCACTCATGAAGCAGGAGGGAGCAGGTCCCACGGGGTCTCCTGCATAGGGAGAGGGGCCAGGCCCCTGATGCCCTGGGGGAGACCGGGTTAGAAGCTGCTCTCTGGGCAGGGCCTCAGGGCGCTGACCTCAGCTCTGAGCCCTGGTGACTCCTGGAGCGTGGGTCTCTGGCCCTCCCACCGCTCCAGCACAGCCTTTTTCCTGGGCCACAAGGCTCCCGGGGACTTAAAGGCAAGAATGTCCTCCACCAAACCACAAAGGTTCCTGCACCCAGCATGGTGGCACCTCGGGCAGGGCAGGTGCCCTGTGGGGTAAACAGGTCCAGTCACTAGGGCCCAGCCGAGCACACCAGTCCCAAGTCCCTGAGCGATTTGGTGAGCCGGGATTCCTGTCATGGGGGAATGGAGGGCACAGACCCGCCGGGGCCTTCACAGTGCTCTCAGGCATGGGGCAGGGGAGATCCGCCACCCTGCCAAGGGGGTGCCATGCGCCACGGTACTGATGGCCGCTCCCACCCTGCAGCCGGCCTGGATGAAAGTGTCTGCAGCAATTACACGTGTGTACCCCGGGGTGAGGCTGAGGCACGGGAGAGGCAGCGCACAGGGACCAACGGGAGTTCTCAGTGAGAGGGCGAGGTGGGGAGGGAGAAATGGGGCCGCCAGGTGGCCTACGAGGGTGGGGAAAAGCCCTGCTCCGGAGTTTGTCCAGGATCCCTAGGAGGCACTGGGGGCCTTGGGACCGAGGTGAGTGGGGACCTGCGGCAGTGCCTGGGCGCGCGGGTGCAGAGCTCTCGGCAGTGCGGGGGCTCCAGCCATCTCCACAGCCTGGGTCACCAGGGTTCGGGAGGTGCAGCCCCTCTGCACTCGGCCGACCGCCGCCCCATTGGCGCCCAGGCCACCCGCAGGGAGCCCCAGCCCCCACCCGGCGCAAGAACGAGGCGGAGACTTGGCTGGAGACCGCCGGTCAGGCCCGGACGCTTCAATCGCACCCGCGGGAGGCAGCGTGTCCATGGGCGGCGGCCTAGGCCCTGCGGATGCCGAGCCACAGCAAGAGCCGGTCCAGGAGGGCGACGGCGTGGGCCAGGCGGCCGGGACTGCGGGAGAAGACCCATGAGAGCCGCCCCGCCCTGCCCAGCCGGGGGCACCACCCCCACTGGGGGCCAGCGGCCCCTCCACTCCGCAGACGGGGACACAGGCGCGGCCCGCCTCCACCCCCAGGGCCTAGCGGCCTCTGCACCCTCCGCAAGTGACACCTGCCCTCCAGCCCGCCCCTGGCCCACTGGACTGCGGCCCGGAGGGCCTGGCCCTTGGGATTGGCCCAGCAGTGGCTGGCACTTGACCAGTCCTGAGTAGGTGGGGTACCAGCCAGCAGACACTCGTGGGCCATCGCGCCTCACTGAGCCTCTCCCCAGGGAACGCAGCCCACAACCACCCAACGCCTCTCCCGGCTTAGAATGGAGGGGGCTCCTCCCTGCACCCCAGAGCCCTCTTACCTGGGGACTTCCGTGTGGGCAGAGCACCGGTCACGCAGGACCATGTCAAAGCCACGCAGCCTTGCTAGCAAAGAAACCAGACACAGTTAGATGCAAGGCCAGGCGGCAGGACCTCCCCAGGAAGGTCCCTAGTCTCCAAATCTGACTGAAATGGTGAGATGGTTACAGGGCCACCATGTGGACCCCACTCAGCAGACAGCATCCCCAAATCCAAACAATGAACAGCTGCAAGATGGAAGTGATGGAGACCCAGGACCCAAGAAGCTGGGCCCCAGGTCCTGCTATTAAGTAGTCATCAACCAGCCCACACGGCTCCCAACAGCTGCTAACAGGGGAGGGAAGGAAAACCGGACCATTGTGGAGGCCTAACAGCAGTATTTCTATTTTGTATTAAACACGGTACATATGTTCTTAGTCCTTGTCGAGAGCTCATTCTAAGTGCCTAACAAATACTAACCCATCCAATCATCTGGCCTGGAAGGGTGATACCACCATCCCCACTGTGCCATTTAGTTTTGGTTTTTGAGACAGGCTCACAGGGGCTTTAACTCTGAAAACAATATCCCTGCATGAAGCAGAGGCCCTGGGGTGGCCCTCAGGAGACAGGACACGAGCTCTGTGAGGGGAGGGCACAGCGTCTCAGGCCTCTGCCCTGCCAAAAGCCATTGGAGGCAGCCTCCTAAATGAGCCACGGGCATGAAGGGCACTGACACAGGTCCTGCCCAGTCCCCGTAGCTAAGCTGAGGGCCAGAGTCCACACATGGCCTGCAGGCCTCATGCCTGCCAGGCCTGAGTCTTACCTTAGGGGTCTCCAGACCAATCAAACTTCTGCATCATGTGAGCTGGCAGGGTGCACGTGGGGTGCTCGCTGTCTGAATCTTGTGTCCCCCTAAACTCAAATGCTGAGTTTCTAGCCCTTGCACCTCCAATCTGACTGTCTGGAGACAGGGAGAAACCCTGCCTCTGCACTCTGACCTCGGACTTCCGTCTCGAGGTCTGTGAGGAAGTGAGTTTCTGTCTAAGCCTCCCAGTCCATGGCACTTTGTTACCATGGCCCTGGCAAACTCACAAAGGGTTCCATCTGCAGCTGGTCGTGGTAGCGCACACCTGTAATCCCAGCGGCTTGGGAGGCGGAGCCAGGAGGATCACAAGTTCGAGACCAGAGGAAGTCTGCGGAACTTAAGGAGACCCTGTCTCAGAAAGTAAGGAAAAAAAATAAAAGGGCTGGGGGTGCAGCTCAGTGGTCCAGCACTTGCAAAGCATGCAGGCGTGAGGCCCCGGGATCAACCCCCAGTACCACCAAAAAAAAAAAAAAAAAAAGGGTTCCATCTGCTTCACCTCCTAACTGCTGTGCACCATGACTCAGAATGCCCGGTAAGCAATACAATCAACCGAAAGGCTGTTTAATTCTTTTAATTACATAATTATAATTATACAACTTCCACTGTTCAGTATTTTGTATAAAACCAGTTACAATACACAAGAGTTTCAAACGCGACAGTACTGTATCAAACTACATACATATGCAAAGTTTACAGGCCTTTGTGAAGCTTTGTCTTAAAAATACCTTCAGGAAAATAAACATTCAACCAGTTCTCTCAGCTTTAAAAAATGATTAGAAATATACACTTTAATAAAAAATGAAGACAATGATTGATCAAATACTGATTAATCAGTTACATTTTAAAACTTTTAATAATCTGTACATGAGTGCACATTGGATAAAGGTCTGCAAATTATGAATATAAAACTGCAGTACTCTAATCTGATGGCCATGTCTGCTGACAGCTGGCTCTACCAGGTAACTAAGGAGGTAATTCCCCACACAATATAGGTGAGCCGTCCAGTCTTTTAAACCCTCCTATAGGATTTCCCCTTAGCAACATGGAGAACACTCAGGTTTTGGAGAAATGGAAGGGCAGCAGCCAGCCTCCCTAGGACATCGCAGCGGAAGGGAACTACTCAAGGAATAAAGCGTTGTTTAGGTCTCGTGACACAACAAGACTTTTTAGAAAATGTATGAGGAGAAGCAGCCGAGCCCTGTCTAGAACAAACACCCAACGAGTACATCGCTCACTTGTCCTGGCCGGCAGTGCAGGCGAAGGGGAGACCCCAGAGACTCCTGGTGCCATGCGCACAGAAAGCCCACAGGTTGCCAGATCATCGTGCTCCAAGAGCAAACACACTGGCCTCATGAGAACACTTGGGAACGCCTCTGAGACCAGTCTGGGCCCCAGCCAAGAGGTAGAGACCACCCCTGGGAGAGGGGTAAGAGGGAACACAGTGGTGGTGCGGGGGGCTAGGCTAAGGGCATCAAGTCTAAAACTGAAAGATTCTGTAGACACAGAGCAGCATGTGGCCGGGAAGCAGACAAGTAAGGCCACCTTCACATGAGCCGCTGCTCCCAGCCCTCCCCTCTTCCCAGCTGTAGTTTGTCTCCAGCATTACAGAAGTCTGTCTACACTTCCAGGAGCCCAGTTTTCCCAGTACCCCTGCCTTGGACTCTCCCTGACCCTTGATGATTTGAGTGACCAGAAAGCTGCAAGGGCACCTATAAATATTCATTTCTAATTTTAGTTCCACTGGGCAATCTTGGTGTACTTTCAAAGCTATTTAAGGCTCTTAAGTTAAAGGGATCTCTCCATTCAACACACACTGTTGCACCCTCCACAGCAACAGGAGCTTCTACAACAAGGACAGTAAGTTAGAATCCCTGGAGATTCAGGGTGTTGGGGGTTTTAGTTGGGGGAAGGAGGAGTCCACTCTTAACTCACAGCAGGAAGGACTTTCCATCCATCAGACCAAGACTTCCTGGACTCTACCTAGATCCCCAGGAAGTTTAACACTGTTGCTGTGCAATCCATTCTAAGCACTGTCCCTCCTCATCTGGGTATTCCAAGGATCGTGCCTTCCACAGATCACAAGTTTCTGGGGCTAATTTCAGGGAGCTAGCTGCATGCCGGGATCATTCCTAAGAGCCACAGTGGTAGCAGTTCTAGCTGGAAACTCGAGCAGCCAACACAGAAAGGGAATTTATAAAATAGAACAGCACTGTGCTTGCCACTGAAGCCCGAAGGTTTCACTCTTGGCCAAGACCCCAAGTGGCTTACTCACCAGGAGAGAGCCAGAACTTGGCGTGAGCCACGGTGGGTGGCCCATGTGCTCACTCGCCCTGCTGTATGAGAAAGTCAAACCAAGCACAGTTCAGACAGAGGTATGGTCTCGAGGCCACCGGGATTAGCTACAGGAGAGATGGCCTTTGCGAGTGATAAGGGGAGGAAGCGCTGCCCTGACCATTCAGTATTTTATGCGTGGGCACATTCTGAATGTTTAGAATTCTCTCTCTGCACAACACAACAAATGGAATGTTCCTCCTCCACCCAGATCTTACGCCTATTCGCTCCCAGTGATAGAAGTCCACTGTCCCCAGTGTCTGAAAGCTGGCGTGAGCCCACTCGCAGTGCCGGAGGGGGAACGAGCTGTTGGTGTGGCTTAGACGTGGATATCCCCCGTCCTCCTCAATGCCAGAAAGGGTCTTTCGCTCCAAGGGTGGGAAGCACTGAAACGGGGGAAGGCTGTTATCTTTCAATTGCTTTTTGCTTTGACAGACTTGAACTCATTTAATCCAACTGTGAAAGCCACAGCTTTTGAAATGGGACTATCCGGTTAACTGATACACTCCTCCGTCTTCGGAAAGCAGTTGTCCTCGTTATCTTTCAATACCACATCCCTCTGGACTCCCAACTAGGACAGGCAAAAACTGGTTACCTACCAGTAAGTCAAACCACTCACTTCTTACGGCGGAAGTAACCAAGGTGATTGTGACATCTTCTTGAATCATGGGCCCCGTGTTTCTTCCCTTAAAGCAGCAGGTAAATTCTGGTTTCGTGATTGCTTCATGCCACAGACTCTGCTGTGTTCCAGGAAGGTGGAGGGAGAAGGCACTCTGCAAAGAATTCCTAGTTGTATTCTCTAATCAAAGGCAACAGTGAGTTCTCTTACTACAAACAACTGAAATCCAGAAGCAAATAATTGTCACTGAAATCAAACAGTGTGAGAACGGCTTTAGGTCGATCACATGAGGAAAAAAAAATCCACAACACTACAGAGAGAGACTCTAAAGAGTGTTAACATTTTTGTTTTCAAAGTCACTGTTCTTTGGGATTGCTGTTTCCAAGGGTAAAAACCAACGGTGTGGGGGTATTACTCCATGCGTGGGAAGATAGGCGATTTTAATTTGTGTGACTGGGCAACCCCGTTGTGTAAAGCCTGGCCATTCATCAGTCCCTAAATGACGTAAAAAGGAAGGACTTGCCATCATTTTCCAACTCTGAAGCCAGACTTTTAACCCTTCCATTAATATCCTCTGGCAAGTTTTAGGCGACCAGGGTCCGATCACATGCAGCAGTGTTGAGATGTGGTTTTCACAGATTCCCGTTAATAAAGCACTCTGTGGTGGAAGACAAGCGGCTTGGGTACTTCACAGAGCGAACAGCAGAACAACATTACAAGTGAAACAAAGGTGATGAAAGCAAACAGAACCCACAACAGACGCACCACGACCCACATGCCCTATTTCCCTTTATCCATTTCAACACAGGGCCACAGGGTGAACACAAAATAAATATGTAAGAAACCTCCAGGAGACCCTCCACTCTTCAGAAGGCCAGCAGTGGCCACGATTGCCATCGCAGGGACACGCGGCGCCATGCGGACACGTGGCGCGCTGGGCGGCCGAGGGCCGGGGGATTTAGACCTGAGACTAAAAAGGTACAACAGCATCTGTGTTGTTCAACTTGAGACAATTCGATGGAGAGGAGAGGTGGGCCTTCAAGGCGGTCAACTGCACCCCGAACTTGGCAAGTGACTGACACTCCAGGGACGTGTTCTTGATTGAATAGACATCTTAGGTGGGGAACAACTAAGGCTTTTGCAATCCTGGGTGTTCGCACATCAACTGCGCTAAGTCCTGCTGGAGCTTTTGGTTCCTAGTCCTCCTTCGGCTCTGGTCGCAGGTTTTTACTTAACGCAAGACTGTTTTAGTCCTTGAAATGGACGGACTGAGGAGAAAAAAAACGGATTTTACCAGCACGCTTTACAAGGGGCCCAGAGGCCGTTATCAAAGATAAGGAAGGTAACGTAATAAAAATACTGACATGCTCAGAAGTACATACTCGGCATAATTTTTTAATGACAAATACTTTGGAGAAGACAGTACAGTACCAACCATAAAGTAAAGACACACGGAAGAGAAAGGCAGAGCAGAAAAAGGTTCAGTTCTGCAAAAAATGAAAAGAAAACCAATAGAAAGAAACAAAAAGGAACAAGGACGGGACGGCAAGGGCAGCAGAGCAAGGCAAGTACCATAACGCCAGCGAGGGCACGTGCTGCAAAGCACTCCTTTTCCTCCTCTCCCTCTGAGGAACCAGGCTGTGGGAAAAGTAGAGAGAACGAAAAGAGAAAGGGTTATTGGATGATTTCCAAAGCCAGAGTTTGGTCACAGAAAAAGCTTTGACGCCTCAAGCAGTTTCCAGCTCCGTGGAGCCCCACTTCCCAGGAAGTGACACTCAAAGGACCCTGCTCTCATCCACCATTGACCCTGATTCTCATGCTATGGCCCTTCCTTCCTTCCTCGGCGTCTTCTGTCACACTTTCCAGGCAGTAGCAACTTTCAGAGAAAAACAAAAGCAAAAGAAGAGAGGCGGAAAAGCCACTTCCAATCAGGAGGCGACCCTCCCTCGATGACAGGCTGCTCAGCTAGAGGCTTGTGTGAACTGGCCACTTCATTTTTAGAGACCCCAGAGTACCAAATAAAAAAGGTCCAGTCAGCTGGAAGAACCGACGGGGAAGATATCTGGAATTTGAAAGGGACATTAATATTTTGAAAGATGAAAGAGAAGCAGCATTTAACCAAAGAATATTCAGAGAGACAACATCCTGAAGACCCCGACCCTGGTGTTCTTTGGGAGATAATGGCAGAACAAAAAGTGAAAGCCCAGAAGCCATGGACAAGGCACCAAGATCTTAGACCCTGAGGCTCAAGATGCAGTGACAGGGGGAATGGCATGAACTTCACAAAAACAACTTAGAAAGTCAAAGACGTAAATGTGGCTACCAGGGGAAAGGCTCATAAAAACACTCAAGATTTTGGAGGCCAAAGAACCTGAGCGGCCCCGCCCCAGACAAGAAGAACAGCTAGGCACAAAACACCCCAAAGCCAAGGACATTCAGGTGGTTTGGGAGCTGGAACAGCAATGGTTTTCAAAGGAGCAATGCAAGGGAGAATTTAAAAAATCACTTGTATCTGATAGGTGTCAGAAAACTGGATGAAATCATTAGGAAAAGGAAAAGACTGCCCAAAGAAACAGCAAAAGCTTCTAGGAACATGCACTCGGTGGAAGAGCTGCATGCACGGGGTGAAGGTTAGCGAATGAGGTGGCTGCTAGCACCCCACGGCAAGTGTGATATTTTCAAGACTCCTGAGAGAGCTCTTCAGAGTTCACGCGAGCACACTAAGCACAGGCCAATCCAAGATCGCCAGTTATTCACTGGAGATCCTAACGCTTAGAGGAGAAATGTTAAAAAGGATTTCCCACAGTAAAGAAGGGGAAGGCAGAGAGGCCCATGACCTTCCCTTTCTGACTTCAGAAAGAAAGTGGGAAGGAACCCATTCGGGGCCACCCTTGCGGCCACCGGTACCCTGCTGCGCGTGAACTGCTGCGGTGCTACCTGACTTAGAGGTAGGTGTGGCGTCTGTCCAGACAGACACACGACAGGAGGATCTTCTGCCGTGAGAAACACACACAGTGCTTCTTCCCCAGCAGGAAGTCCTCAGGACCCCACTCCCACCTTTTCAGCCCCCACCCCTTGTCAGTGTACTTTTAACAGGTGGGGGGGGGGAGTTCTCCAAGGCGAAGAGTCTCTCAGGAAACCGTGAAAAGTCAAAGGAGTCAATGCAGTGCGAAAGGAGGGTAGTGGGGTCCCCGTGCTCGAAGCCTCAGACGGGTGAGGATGTGCAGTGAGCAGGGAGGGCGGGTGATGGGAGATGGGTGATGGGTGACAGGTGAGGACGCGGACCTGCAACAGAGAAGGCCTCGGAACAGTGCCACCGAGCAGCCTGTGAGCCAGGCACTGCGTCAATGCACGCTGAAAGCGAGTTGCTCTTTTTGTTTTGTTTTGTTTTGGGTGCTGCTGTTTAAACGCGCCCAATCATCTTAGCTCACACTGTTCTTGCCTGAATCGCACTGTGCACTGACACGTTCATTCCTTCATCCCCCTCCACCCGCAGAGGACCATCGCTCAGTAGGATGCAAGCTGTGGGCCCCAGCCTGGCAGCCTCCGGGACAATGTGCGTCACGTGTCTGCCTTTCTTCCGTAAGCTGTGGTGAGGTGAACGCAGGCCAACACCCCCCCACGCCCTGCTGAGGGAAGGCAGCTAAGTGACCGCTGGACCCCAGTGCCCGCTCCCTACCTTACAGCTTCACTCTCTCTGGACCATCTCTCAAAGTCCACTTCAGAATAGAAAAGAAGATTTTTTTTGGTTTTCAGCGCTGCCCCAAATTCCTGGAATCTGGGGTCAGTGCACTGGCCCAGCATATTGAGCCTAAAGTCTACCGCAGAACCCTCCGTGCGTCCTGTCCAGGCCCTCAGGTGACACTCACTGCAGGCAGAAACCACCTTCCCAGAGAAGCATGGAGGTCACCCCAGTGACAGGAAAAATCAAGGAGTCCTAGACGGAGAGAGGGATGTACGGCCGCCCTCCTCAAAGGAGGACGGTTGAGCTCGGCCCGCTCAGCTCGGGGTCCTGGACTCTTCCTCTGTAATCAAAAAAAGCACATTCCACAAAGGCAAAAAGAGAATGAAAAGATCAAGACCTACTAGACGAGAACAGAAGCTTGAGCACTTGGACCTAAAAAGAACGAGTCCAGTCACAGCCTCTCGGAATCTACCATTACCAGCGAAGGCTTCGCATTTTAACTTCTGACAGTTTGACTCACCTAAAAGTATCAGGGTTAAAGTACGCTACTTCCTACCATTTATTGTAGAAAAACTGGAAAATAAGAGAAGGATTAAAAAGAAAAGAATAATCCCCAACTGTCCTTCCAACCAGAAGCAAGTACGTTAGTATTCTGGCAGATCTGTCCTTTGCTTTTTTTTACTGGGGTACTGGCGGTTGAACCCAGGGCCTCATGCTTGCATGCTGTGAAAGTGTTGTATCACTGAGCTGCATGCCCAGTCCTTTTTTTTTTACTTTTTGAGACAGAGTCTTGCTAAGTTATGCAGACTGCCTCTGGTCTCAAACTTGCGATCCTCCTGCCTCTGCCTCCGGAGTTGCTGGGATTACAGGTGTGCAACACTGCACCTGGCTCTACTTTATATCTATACATATACAGAAATCTGTGTAACTGTAAGTATTTATACAGCTATATGCATTTACATATTATAATATACAGTTACGAAATTAGGGTAATACCCTCAGAATTTTTTTATGTGGGTCTTTTCACTTATTGCTTCACTTACTGCTTAATGACTTTATCCAAAGTCATTAAATTTTCTCTAAAAATGCAGCTCAGTGGTAGAGTACCCAGTTAGCATGTACAAGGCCCTGGGTTCGATCCCCAGTACCACAAATAAACAATTACATAAAAGCACAACTCTCAATGTGCCCAGTGTACAGGACAGGGCAGTGAGGGAGAAGAGAAAACCACTGGACATTTTCAAATCTTGTTCTGCCTACCTTCAGGCTGCTTATGGCCTATTACAGGAGATCCATTCTACCACAAGTGTCAAATCAGGACTGCATGCAGCACCACTGCCAGGTAACAATGCTCCCACACGAAGGGGGCACCTGCCTTCTGCTCCAAGACAACAGCTACTGTGTTATCTGCTCTGCCTTCTAAAGGGATCTGTTCTCAGAATATCTTAAAAAGTAAATGTCCAAAATACAAAAACAAAAACTCGGTGGCCACCTCTGGATCACGGTAAACATCCAGAGACACCAGTGAGTCACTGATGTGGTTCAGGACGAGTCCACCTCCTCCTTATGTATTCCCTAAAGGTGAAATATGCATCAGTTTTGGCAGAGGACGGAGCCAAAGGACAAGGAGCCTGAGGGTGAGAATCATGTGGCTGCCCTCACACTCCTCTGTGGCCAGTTCTCCAGCAATTATGCTGGGTCCGATACACAGAGGCAAAAAGGTCTTCCAAGCCCTCCCAGAGCTTTGGAAACCTTTCATTTAAAAAGTTTTAAGAAAAATATTCTCAACTTTTCCACATCACACCCTAGGGATGACTCTTCCAGTGTTAAGAATTTCCTCGGATCACAAGTTTGAGACCAGAGGCAGTCTGTGTAACTTAGTGAGACCTTGTCTCAAAAAGTAAAAAAATGGGCCGGGGTGCAGCTCAGTGGTCCAGCACTTGCATAGCATGCAAGCACAAGGCCTTAGGTTCAACCCCCAGTACTGCAATCAATCAATCAATCAATCAATAAATTTCCTCCAAATAACAAAATAACACAAAAGTCTGCATTCAAATGGTCCAGATTTTTGGAGAGGAAGAATAAGTCAACCACAGTTGACTAATTATTTCTTATCACCAGGACTCTACTTTCTCCTATCTTCATGCCAATCTCCAAAAACAGAGTCCAAAAGATTAAACTGGAAACCGATGCCTGGAACAGGATTCTTTTCTCACCTTTTAAAACTGCTTTTCCTCGAAGCAGATCTGGTGGTTCTTTTAGTAATGCCTGCACTGCCAGAAAGGTTAGGTTCAGATGTTTTACAGCTCTGAACACTGGATTGAAGAATTACTCTGAAAACAGTTGGAAAAAAATAAGATTATATTCACTGAAACAACTTTCAAATACTTGACAGAGGAAGGCATTTTTGCACTTCAGTGCAACTTATTATTCCTTTGCAAATCGATACAATTTTCTATAACCACATTTGGCAAAAAAAAAAAAGCCCCTGAAACACATTTTCACACCAAGGACTTCTACGATGAAGCATCCCATTTCCTTTTGGAGGTTATACAAAGATAACCAGGGCATTTTGCTTTTGGAAAATGACCTGGAGTTACAAGGAATTCCCACACCAAAGAAATCCATCCATCAGATCTGGAAAAGGAGACTCTGATTTGTAGTCAAAAAAATCAAGTCATAAACCTCAAATTCTAGAGGACATGAATATAAATTTAGAAAATAGCTACACTGTATTCACTGGTCAGAGCTGAAAGTATATGTAATAAGCAATAAATCAATAATAATTTTATAAAACATTTCAAAAATGTTAAATATGTTCAAGCACAATTTCCCTTTTGTATGGATTATAACTATTTACCAAATCTCCAAGTACCTCAAGAGAGAAAGTGAAATCACTGCTCTGTTGTGAAATCTGCTTTAATTAAGCTCTAAAAATCTCCCCGTGATGGGAGCCTGTCCAGGAGGCAAACTCACGATCAGAAAGAACAGCTCAGACAAAGGCCACGCAGAACCTGCTGTTACTAGAGGTCATCTGTTGCTGCCTCTTTAAATTGTCACAGGGAAAATAACAAAGAAAGTGTCTGAAGACGTGACACGCAAATTTTTGCTTCAAGAGTTAATCGTTAAAAAACTGAATGTTACCTACACTCATTTAACTATATGAACATGTAGTTATCAGAAAAAGAAATAACACTGGCTTAAAAAAGCTTTGCCTGCAGCGGTAGCCCTGTGGCATCTGATCCCATCAGATCTCGGAAGCTAGGCAGGGTCGGGCCTGGTTAGTACCTGGATGGGAGACCGCCTGGGAACACCAGAAGCTGTAGGCTTGGGAGAAGGACCTGGCAACCCCCTCCCAAAAATCAATCTGCCATTGAAAACCCTATGAACAGCAGAGAAGCACTGACAATAGTGTTTCCCCTGTTGTACAGAGGGTCGCTATGAGTCAGATACCGACTTCATGGCACCTAACAATAACAACAAAAAAGCTTTCTCCTGTTATATTCAAACGTAAAGGTGAGAAAGCCAGTAATAACATGTAAGAACCTCATTACTAACCAGCAGTCCCGACACCTCCACCAGTGTCCCCACCATGGAGCTAACAACCAAAGCCAAGTCCTTCAAATGTACTCAAGACTTGAGCCAGGCACAGTGGCGCAGGTCTGTAATCCCAGCAGCTTGGGAGGTGGAGGCAGGAGAATCGCAAGTTTGAGACCAGAGGCAGTCTGTGTAACTTAGCGAGACCCCGTCTCAAAAAGTTAAAAAATGGGCTGAGGGTGCAGCTCAGTGGTCCAGCACTTGCAGAGTATGTAAGCGCGAGGCCCTGGGTTCAACCCCCAGAACCACAAAAAAAAAAAAAAAAAAAAAGTAGTAAAGACTCCTCTAAGTTGCTGTGACTACAGGATGACCCAAGGCAAAGCACAACACATCTCAGGCAGAAAGGCCAGGTTTTCCTGAGCTGGTGCCCAGCCTGTGGGAGGAGGCGACCAGCACTGTCCCTGCTGGGAGCGTGGTCCACGCAGAGTTCAGAAAGCCTTGCCAAGCCAGCCATCTCCCACCGGGAACCAAGTCCTGGAGAAGCCAGCTGATGCTTGATTCAGCGTTTCTGGTGAGGGCTGATCACCTGAAGTGCTGAGTGTTCTAACAGAACAGAAACAGGATCCGCAGACACAGCTGCACGACTCCAGGACGCACTGACTGCTCTGCCCTGTGAATGCTGCTGCTGAGAACAAGGATGTATTGGAAAGTTCTTTTCTAAAAAATGCTCTAAGATTTTGATAGGCATGTCATGACTGTACATATTTATGGGGTGCGACAAGACACTCCAATACATGGATGTGATGGGTGATAATCAGATTGGGGAGACTGGCATATCCTTCACCTTGAACACGTATCATTTCGCTGTTGGGAACACTGAGAATCCCCTCTCGGGCATTTTGAAATATTCAATTTATTCTCCTCCACAGCTCTCCTACACTGGGCTACAGAACAGTAAACCTATTCCTCCTATCCAACTGCTAAAAGTTCTTCCTGATTACAGAAAGCAAGGAGGTAATAATTATCTTTGCTAGAATCTGGCACAAAGAAAAGCAAAACTAAACTAATTGCTGACGCTTTTCCAGCTCCTTCCGAAGCCCAGGCCCAGCGTGGGTTGCGGCTGCTGTGCTCCTCCATCCTGCTCAGCAGCTCCTTCACGAATGGAGGAAATGAGGCTCCTGCTACCTTTTTCTGAAAGCCACCCCTGCTTCTCTATCATTTTGATGATTACTTCTTACTCTTATATTGTTGCAGTCCTTGAGGGTTGAACCCAGGGCCTTACACATACATTCCAAGTGCTCCACCACTGGGTTGTATCCCTCGCCCATTTATTATTTTTTTTCATTTGGAGACAGGGTCTCCCTAAGTAATGCAGGCTGCCTCTAGCCTCAAACTCAAACTCATCCTGCCTCTACCTCCTGAATCACTGGGATCAAAGGCATGTGCCATGGTGCCCAGCTCCACATCTGTTTTCAAGCCACCGATGGCCAGAAGTATAAATAATTTCCATACTGTAAAATCATTAATATGAGAAAAAAATGCTGGCTTAAGAAATCTGAGTCCTGACTCCTTAAATCATTACTAAAATGTCTAATTACTATTGAAAATAAAAACATTCCTGCTCAATCAGGAAGTATTTTTCAGGCTGATAAATGTATTTTTTAAAGTATCTCTCTATGAAATCACTGTAAGTTAATGTGAAATATCAATGATGTTAATAGCTAGTAATTTATGTGAACTCTGAAGCTCAGAGGAAGACAGAAATTTAGGATGCGCTCATCATACCAGGGAAGACTCTGGTTATTTGTATTGATAGCAAAACAGTCAAAAAACTGGGGGAAAACTCAGCAGCTATGCTTAGATAGGAGAAGAACCTGGCAACCCACTCCCTAAAAACCATCAGCCACTGAAAACCCTATGAATAGCAGAGAAGCACTAACAATGCTGTTTCGCCTGTTGTACGTAAGGTCACTATCAGTCAGTCAGACACCGAGTGGACAGCACCTAACAACAACAACAACGGCAACACCACCATGCTTAGATATTACCAGCAGAAGCCCACAGGGAACTCCAGATAAGGTGAGGGAGGCTGGCAAAGAGTGAACATTCCCTCTGCCTTGGGAACCCAGGGACTCGGCCTCCCATCTTCTGACCCACGCCAGCTACATGGCTTTTCCAAGCTGTGCTCAACATATGTATTTCCCTCCTTCCTGTCTTCCCTGGCAAAATCCTTACCTCTGGCCTAGACAACAGTTTCCTGTCCTCTCTACAGGGTCCCCTGAGCCTCAGCACTCTCAGATTTTGGATACAGGGACATCTGTAATGCGAGGCACACAGCAAAGCAGAAATGCAAAGAACCAGGCACACCATGCCAGAATGTCCAATTCCAAGAGAAGAATCTATCAGGCCAGCTAGGCACTATTTACATGGGAACCACGGATACACAGCTTCCAGAAAGATGGCCTCAGGGCCCCAAACCCTCCAAAGGCCCCCTTCCCACTGCCTGCGGCAGACACAGCACCAAAAAATGCTGTTCTGGTCCATGGCCCCACGCCGCCAGCTATCAGGGCCTCTCGGTGGCAGCCACCTCCCAAGGGAGGCTTTCTCACCTGCCCACAGGGATCCAGGACAACTGAGCAGTGATTCATCATCCTATAAAGCCTCTTTGGAAGAGAAGTCATGGGAGGAAGCGGATACGAAGATTATACTTGATAACATCATTTTAATGGTAGAAAGCTTTTTGTTTGTGTAAATTCCTAATTAATAGCAGGCTAAATATCGAATACTCTGCTTAGGTCTTGCAAGGCAAGGGCGACAGGAATAAGAAGAGGCTATCTATTTGAGAGAGTATGGAAAGGCAGAGCTGATGGAGACCACTGGGAAGCTGACTCTGGGGAGAAAACGCCTAAGAATTATTAGCAACAACTCCACCCGTTCAGAACTTCTTTGCCCCTTGGAAGAGATGGAGAAGAATAAATCTATGCAAGATGTTCATGAGTCAGAATATGTGGAAAAGTAAAGGCAAAAAATACCCGAAAGATTAATCTATATCAGAACTACACACATGTGAAGATAGGACCAGAAGCTGGTCCGAGTATGATATTCAAGGAAATGCCATAAATAAGAACGTGTTAAGCAGGTTTCCCTTAACTGTGAAAAGAGTGGAGTCTGCTTCACTCTTAATCTTTCTTAGCCATATGAAAACACTCAATGGAACCACAAAGTACCAGAGTTGGTTGCAAAGGAATTTTACTTTGGAAGGGATCCTAGAAGGAACTTCTGCATTCTTTTGTCATTTCCAAGTCCAAGCTGGGACAAGAAAAAATATTTTTGAAATACGAGTGCAAGAAAAATAAGGAGTGCAGCCCAGACACACAAGGGCAGTGGTGAAGCTCAGTACCATAGGACACACTTTCCCTCTGTGGGTGTCCACTATAATATTCCACATGGAAGCTTCCTGCCACATTCTTCTGCCGAAAAATGTCTTCACTCTGAAGGTTTTCATCTCAAGGATGAAAGACCTCAAGAGGACACAAACTTGTCTAATAAAGACATTCTCGTTATGTGGGGGAAAGGCGGAGAGGGGAGCCCAGAGACTGTCCAGTAGAAATGCACACACAAGCCTACCAGGCCCCTCTGCCCTCTTGGGGTCATTTAACATTGAGATTTGGAAACATACTTGTAGCATCGCCTACACAGAAGGAAATGAAGACACATGCCTCATCCTAATGGCAAATGACTTAGGAAAGAGCTGCTACACGAGGGCAGGAACCAGGCCACGATCTTCCCCAGACCTCAACACTACAGAACTAAGGATTTGCTAAATGGAGACCAGGGGGAGAAAATTCTTCCTCCTCGACTAGAGAGATGTTCAGGATACAGCAAACAAGAGGGAAGCTGGATAAGCAACTGGCTGAAAGGCGGCCAGGCCACCCCCACTGTCCCAGACGACCTGAACACTTTTGATAGGAGAGAGAGAGACTATTTCAAAGTCTTTATTTATAAATGGCTATTTTAAAATGTTAGGAGTTAGCGCCACTTCCAAGCGAGGTGCATTGTTTTTAATACCCCTGCGAGGGAAGGAGCAGCAAGGCCCCTCCCTCCCTGCCACCAGCCCGTTCACGGAAAAGATTCCGAAAAAGGACCTTTGATCGCACGCAAACCAATAAAGCCAGGAGAGTCAAAAGGAGAAAAACATGCACAGGGGGTAGGACGCTGGACTGCAAAGTGAGAGACAGCAGAGGAATGGGATGGGACACTTACACAGCAGCCACCTGTCAAAGGGTCCTGCTGGTTACTGTGCTCTGAAACCATCGAGACAGAGCAGTAGGATGGGAAGAATGTAGTCACACACAATCCACCAGATGACAAGACTACACAGTGCAGAGGTCAGCACAGCTAGGGGGCATCTGGAAAGGGGTCAAGGGGAAAGAACAGATGTTCAAATCAGGAAGCCAAAATACATAACATAATAAATAAATGAATACATAAAGCCATCTGTGAGTTCTAGACACCCTAAAAGGCCCAGAACAGCAACTGGGAGATTAAGGGGTGGGTGGAACAAAGATGGAGTTCTTCCACTTTCTGTCGAGAAAAAATGCTATCTTCAGTTTAAATAGTGTGAACCTTGGTAACTGGAAGGTTAGACTCAGTCTCTGGCTAACTGCCCATATTAATTAACTTTATGATACTGAAATTGGTCATAGGTAAATGCATGAATCCATTCACACGCAAAAACTAAACCAAATCACAGGGGAAAAAGAAAGGCACAAAGTGACAGACTATTTAACAAGATCACAGGAGGCACAGTCATGAATGACTGCAGAATTCAAGGGAATTATGACTAAACCTCCCGAATCGTTCAGGAGTTTAGGTGAACTGCACACTTTGGCAACATTAGGACTACAGAATCCAGAAAACACATCCAACCCAGGGGAACCAATTTCACTAATAGAGTCACACTGTGTGTTTTTCCTTAGCTGTTTTCCTCGAGCAATCCAAGGTGGCCTTGATCTTGGTGTTTCTTAATCCACAGTCTGGGTTTTTCCAGTCAGGGTAGAAACTTCCTCACACTGGGAAGAGCAGCAGCTCCTTCACACCACAGCAAAATAACAAATCTACTACTGTTCATTCAAATTACATAATAGTATATTAACATTTAAACAGAACAGCCCAGGTACACAATAGATAACTCTGCCCAACCCAACCTTCATTTGTGGCCACAGACTGAACTGCTATTTTAGAGACAGAATGGTGTGAAAGTCAAGGTGTCTGCATGACAGATTCTCGTCTGCTGCTCTATGTGGCACATGGTGGAAGAATTACTGCCCACTGCTGAAACATCTGGTCATTTCCACTGCACTCTTAGGAGGGAGTTACAGGAATTTCCAGGCTAACTGTCTCTCTCTACCGTGTTACCACGCAGCGCACAACCACACTTCATGCATCACTTCACATAACCCTCAAAACCCAGCAGCACACAGAACCACAGGCAGCACGGGTCAAGGTAGAAAATCAGCCAAATCGGTTTTAGCACAGACAAGGTACTTGCCATGGAGTCCTGAGGAACAGGCCAATGTCGCAGTGCTACCCGATTGACAGTCTTCACAGCAGTCAGCACTGGGCAGGCTGTCTGAGGAAAGGGCTCTTTTATAATTCTAACATCTTCACCTTCTCCCTAGGTACTGACCATTTACAAAGGAGAAACCAATCGCTGGCATAACATCTGCCATGCTGACCACAGCCTCTCCAAAGAGCAGTACTTAGCTATTTCCACTAACTTTCCTTCTCACCAGTGTTTAAATAGTACTAGCTACCAATACTGAGGAAAAGCAACTTGCCCACAGCGACCGATGAGTCAAAATGGGGAGGCAGGAGCTGGGCAGGATGGCACAAGCCTATAATACTGGCACTGGGGAGGGAGGTGGGGGCAGGAGGATCACAAGTTCAAGGCCAGCCTGGGCTACCCAGTAAGAATCTGTCTGGGAAAAAGAAAAAAGAACAGTAAGGCGGGGGTCTGGAGATGCAGCTCAGTTGGCAAAGAACCTACCTAACATCAGCCCGGAGGCTGATCCACAGCACCATAAAGGAAGGGGGCAGCAGGAACTGAACTCAGACCTCTCAACCCAAACTGCTACTGAACACTCTCTCTCTCTGGTTTTTTTTTTTTTTTCCCTAAAATACCAAAAAGACTTGGCAGGAAAAGTAAGGAAACCTCCAACTGCCTTCCTCTAATAGGGCACAAGAGCCACAGTAAGAACAAAAGAGGGGGGTGGGAAAGCAAAGGAGGGGATATCAAAACGCTGTCACAGAGGCGGAAGGGGATCCACTGTGACTCCACCCAGCCCTGAGGTTTCCACATCTCTTCATTAGAGATCAGAGAAACCTCAGCCTTTTGCCCTCTTCTTTGAAGTGTGGCCTACAGCTTGCTAACCATGTTCTGTCGGGAGGGGGGCAGTTTGGGAGATATTCTAGTGTTCTTAGAATTACAGTTACAAAAAGGGGATCTCAACTTTTTTTTTTTTTTAACTTCTACCATTTTACTCCATTTTATTCCGACAGTGCCTGAACACACAGCATCCTTCATTCTTGGGGGGGGGGGGTACAGTGGGGGATTAACTAGCAAACTCAGCAAATGATGATACAGGAGGCTGGCCCCCTTCCTCCAGTTCACCCCCTTCTCCTTCCATTCCCTTTTTGTCCCCTTCCCTTCCCTTTCTTGTTCCTTTGGCTTCCACCCCAGGGAAACTCTCATTTTTCTGGTGAATGGAATGACATGTAGGGTCATCTACTGGTTCCAAACTAGATGGTGCCTACTAATCTCCCTTTATTTCCTTTTAATCTCCCTTCGCTTTCTTTCATATTACAACAAACCCATCAGCTATGAATTCTATAGTCTCACATTCCCCTAGAAATAAGCATCAAGTGATTTGAACTCTAGGAAACACATCCCTGAACATGGTAGAGAGGGTGACCATGAGGAAATTTCCTTTAAGTCCTATTTAACAAGCACTTTTGACCAAGCATCATTTGTGTCCCATGATTCCTAACCTGACTTTGGAACAGAGGGCAACTACTTATTAAGAAATAAACTGACCATGCAGATTCTTAAAATCAAAAGGAAAAACTCAGGCACAGCTCAAAGCAACCCACAAAAGCGTCAGTTTTCGAGGGTTTGCTATTCAAAGGGTGGTCCCTGGACCAGCAGCATCTCCAACACACAAAAGCTTGCAAGAAATGCTGAACCCCAGGCCCCACCCTGACCCAACCATCAACTGCATTTTAATAAGCTTCCTGGGTGACTCAAACACACAGCGGGTCTCAGAGGCGCTGCCTGAGGGCACTACCTACCTCCCTCCACCAGGTCTAGAATTAGTTTCAAGATGATTATTTTCTAAATAAAAACAATTATTAAGGACTCAGATAAAAAATCTTATGAAATTAAAAACAAAGTGACATTGGAAGTTGAAATGCACCATACGATATATTTGTATGTCCTTATTTATCTGAAATAAATCACACAAAAGACACCATTCAGAAAGTGATCTAGTTGACTGAAGTACCACAAAACTGCAAAGAGAATTGTTAATAAATACCTAAATCAATATTGACACGGTACTTTACAGTGGGAGAACTGATTCTTTGCTTTGAGTTATAGCAAAAGGGTCCCAGAGAAGCGACCCCTAACACATGCATCATGTGGAATTTTACCTCAGACCTTTAAATTATGAGGATACTTCACTGAAGAACCACTGTTAACTGAAACCAAAGCCTGTTCTCTGCCAATACGTGATGGACTACATCACCAATTCCTTACCATACAAGGTGTTTACTGAATAAAATGACCTGTCTCCATGTCCTTCCCCACAAAAAACGCTGCAAATGTGGTGTCCACAGTGAAAAGAGTGTCACTACAAGGAAGGGACCTAGAGACACAGGTGGGAACGTCTACTAAAAAAGACTAGAGAATAAGACAGTGGCCATGTGTTTGGGTTCTCCATGTTTATCTAACAACTCTGGAATCCATGAGGTTGAATCCAAAGTAACCCCTGTACACAAGGAAGTCCATGCAGACCTAAACTACACAATTTCCTCTTTTCATACTACACCTTCTCTTATAATTGGAAAATAATTCCCCAAACAAAAAATATACACAGTCTGGACCAGTTCCTTGCTGCCCCAAGACAATATAACAATGTTAAACCATCACATCATAACGGACTACAATCTACAGTACCAAAACAGAGGATCTGTAACGTGGTAGTGAATTTAAAAAAAACCAGCATTTTAATATTTATGAAAAAGTCCTTACTCTGGGCCTGACTTCTGCCATACCTCTCGACTTGTCACAGCTGGTAGTGACAGTTCTCCTCATGCTGTTTTCCTACCTGTAATGGCTCCCAACGCTACAGCAGAGGACACTAAATGTGCCCCAAAGGCAAGGACTCTGGAGCTTCTAAACAGCGAGGGTGATCACTGCAAAATGGCTCCCGAAGGACCCTGCACACCTGTTAAACAAGAGCGACGATAGCAGAGAAAACCAGACTCACGTGAGGGGTATAGCGTTTGTTTTTGATTGTCTTCTGCTTTTCAGGGCCCGAAGTCTATCACCTTGTGTCACTCCGTGGATTTCGTCGTCATCACTGTACTGTGTAAGTAAAAAAACACTGAGCTAATGATTTAAGTTGCACTTACGAATGCAGCAAAGCATAGCGACTACTACTTATCCAGATATGCACCCACAAACACATATGTACATATACTTCGAGTTTCTTCTCCACTCTCAAATACTTTTCTCCTTGCAGAATTAAGCTACAGGTCCCATTTCCAGACAACCAAAGCAGGACTCAACAGCCCTTGTTATAAAACATATGAACAGTGAAGAGCCACAATGGGTTTTCAGTTGAAAACATTCTTCTTCAGATTTCATCATCCAGTTACCACCATTCTACCCACTAAATCCTTGGTTCTATAAAAGTTCTCGCCTTTGAGTACTACAGGTTCCCAGAATCAGCCGTTGGGAAATGAGAAAAGAGACAGGGGCAGGGAGTACCTAGATACATCTACAGAGCTCACTTCAGACCTCTACTTTCCACCTGTACTCAAGGAGTAAAAAAAAAATTAAGCTTTATGGTCATAAAATGTTCTTTTCAGCCAAGAAGTTCCCACAGGGGGTTATGAATATAACAAACTGTGACGACAGCCCCTCAAATGTGCTTTATTATATTTGCCTATTGTTTTCTTGAGGCCCCATAAGGTTCTCCACAGCATTTAAAGCAGTGACAACAGCTCGACAGGGACGGGGATGGTTCCATTACCGGCTCAGCTTCTTGCTTGTCTTGATTCTCGACCCCATTTATTGAAATGTCATCAACCCCCGAGAGGAGTCTGGAGAAGGCTGCTCTGTGTGGTCCATTCTCCTGCCCCCTCAACTTTTGGCGAAAATAGTCACCTTCCAGCCAGAGGCTCGTTTGTTTCCTAGAGCATTGAAGTAAGATCAAAACACAGCTTTCCACAAAGAGAGATGCACAATGTTTTCTTCCCCAGCTATCTACGGTGACGGAGACTAATGGCAGTTCCACTTCCCGTCAGCCTCCACCAGCTTCCTGTCTACTTACATGACTAAGAACTGCTGCTGAGGCCCAATCACCGAGCCTGGTCTACAGATCCTGACCCAGGCGATGGTCTCAGCTGCCGTCATCCTGTAGTGCTTCATGATGTAGCAGGCTATCAGGGTGCCCGTTCGACCAAGGCCGGCTAGGAAAACAAACCAATCGGTGAAACCTGGCCGCACACACTCCAGAAATTTCTGGGCAGGTGGAGAATTTTAACTTAAGAGACTTCCCATGATTAGGATTGCCTCCCTCAACAAGTTCCTAAGGCTGGTTACTTACTGGAATCACTTGGGAAGATCTAAAAAGACTGCTGCCTGCTCTCACCCCCAGGATTTGGATCTAACTGGTATGCAACACAGGCTAGCCCAGCCTGGACAGATTTCCAACATCTCCCAGGTGAGGTCGTGCATAGCCAAGATTAAGAATCATCTTCTGAGCAAAGATTCACAAGACGTGTAGTATTTACTGCCCAGTCTTGCACACGGTACCACACCCAACTGTACTTTCTACTTTTGCAACCATTGATATCCAGCTTTTTATGGGGGGGTGGGTGCTGGGGATGGAACCCAGGGCCTCATGGATGCTCTGCAAGTGCTCTGCCCTTGAGCAACACCCCAGGGTTTCTACCTTTCTTTTTTAACTCCAGTCCTGCTGTCCTTCTCTCCTCTTACCTAGACCACTAACATTAATTCCTGTGAAGGTTCATTTTATATGCTGGGTCAACCTGGAAGATTAACATTTAAATGGGTGAATTCTCATGAAGCACCTTCGCCCTCCACAATGTCCATGGCCTCATCCAATCTGCTGAAGGCCCGACCAGAGCAGTCTGCATTTTCATTTCTCCATTGCCTGCAGCCATAGCTCTGTGGCATCCAATCCCATCAGATCTCGGAAGCTAAGCAGGGTTGGGCCTGGTTAGTCCTTGGATGGGAGACCACCTGGGAACACCAAGTGCTGCAACCTTGGGAGAAGGGCCTGGTAACCCACTCCCAAAAATCAATCCACCACTGAAAACCCTATGAATAGCAGAGAAGCACTGACAAAGTGTTTAGCCTATTGTATGTAGGGTTGCTATGAGTCGTATACCTACTCGATGGCACCTAACAACAACATTATCTCTCCAGGCTGCCAACCCAAAATGCAGACTGAAAAAATTCATATAAGCCAGTCCCTTTTCATCAGTCTCTTTCCACTGTATTAACATCCTGTGGCTTTTATTTCCCTGGAGAACCCTCACTAATACATATGTGGATCAAGAAGTGGGGTGCTGCTGTAACAAACACATAAAAATGTGGGAGTGGCTTTGGAACTGGAACTGTGCAGCAGTGTCAAGGCAGGCACTAGGGAAAGCCTAGGATGCCCTGAAGGGACTGCTGACAGGAACATGGTTGTTAAAGGTAACTCGGTGCCACCTCCCCTGGATATAAGAAATGCATTAATGAACGGCAAGAAAGGTTCATCATTGTAACAAAGAGGCAAAGAAACTGGCTACACTGTGTTCTAACGTTTTCTGAAAGACAGTGAGTGATAACCTTGGATATTCAGCAGAGATTTGGAAAGAAAGTTTAGAAGGCACAGCCCAGTTTCTCCGTGCAGATTACAATAAAATGCAAAGGAGACAAAAGGAGGAGTTGTTAAGAAATAAGCAGGTAGAAACTAAAGGTTCAAAAACTTCTCAGCCTGTGCATACTGCAAGAGAGAGAGGCCAGTCCCGGAGAGCACAGCCAGGGTGCTGGATGCTCACTCAGAAAGACGCTGCCCACAGATTCAAGCAGAGCCCAGGAACAGAGACGGATTAACCCAGCAGGTACACTGCCGGCTTGGCCTAGCCAGGACACAAGGGCTGAACTGAAGGAAGGCTTTCCGGGTTCTGACAACAGGGCCATCTGGGTGCAAACCTCCCTTGTCCTTCAACATAAGGCAAAAGTATCCTCAGTGAGAATAAACTCAGCTGCTTAGTATAGTAATAATCATTGTTGTTGTTGTTGTTAGGTGCCGTCGAGTCGGTATCCGACTCATAGCGACCCTCATAGGGTTTTCAATGGCTGACTGTTTCGGGATTGCCTTGGGAGTAGATTGCCAGGTCCTGCTCCCACTTTTTGCGGTGCTGGGAATTGAACTGGGGGCCTCAGAGACTGCAGCGCAGCGCTCTACCAACTGAGCTAAATCCCAGCCCAGTAATAATCATAACGATAACAAATAAATACAGGAAGCAATCAATGTATTCTGTCTGCTTGAATGACTTTTTAAAACAGGAACAAAACACGATATAAAATTTAGCATTTTTACCATTTTCGTTCTTGTAGCATTTTCCTGATTTCACCTAGATGTCTATGTTCTCCTTTAGCTTACTGAGCATTTCTAAGACACTTGTTTCAAATTCTATGACAGGTACTTCAGAAACCTACATTTATTTCTTCAAAATTGGCTTCTTGACACAATTTTAACCATTTTTAAGTGTGCGGTTCAGTCCTACATTCACATTTTTATAGAAACATTATCACCATCCATCTTCAGAACATATTTCATCTTGCAGAACTGAAACGTTGCACCTCTTAAATGATAACTCCGAGTCTCTGCCTGCTTCAGTCCTTCACAACCATTCTGCTTTCAGTCTCTATGCATTTGATTACCGGAAGTATCTCACGTACATGGAATCATAAAACCCCTGTCTTTATCTGACCACCTGTCTTCACTTGGCAAAATGTCTGCAAGGTTCAACCATGTTGCCGCAGAACAAGTCAGAATTTGGGCTTTTAAGGCCATATACTATTCCATTGCATGCATATACCACATTTTGCTTATCTGCTCCTCCACTGATAGACACCTGGGTTGTGTCTGCCTTCTGACTGTTTTGACTACAAAGAAGAATGCTACTATAAACATGGATAGACAAGTTATCCCTTCATACACTGGCTGTTATTTCTTCTGGGCTATATACCACCAGTGGAATTCCTGGATCACCTCATAATTCTATTGTCATTGGTTTGTTTTGTGTTTCTTTCTTTTTTTTTTTTTTTTTGAGGACCTACCATAGGTTTCCCATAGCAGGTGCATCATTTCACATTCCCATCCGCAGTACACGAGGAAGGTTCTGTTATCTCCACATCCCCATCATCAGCTTTTTTGTTTTCTGTTGAGCAACTCTGCGTGTACTTAATGTCCCCCACCCTTTTTTATGGTACTGGAGCCTTGAACCCAAGGCTTCACTCATGTTTTGTAAGCGCTCTTATTACTGGGCTGCACCCTCAACCCATTTTTTACTTTGTTATTTTGGACCCAGGGTCTCGCAGAGTTACAAAGGCTGCCACTTCCCTCAAACTTGCAATCCTCCTGCTTCTGTCTCCTGAGTACCTGGGATTATGGTCATGGGCCACGGCACCCAACTTCATTGCCCATTTTTAGATTATCTTTGGAGAGATGTCTATTCAAGTCCTTTCCCTATTTTTGAATGGGTCTTTGTGTTGTTGAATTTTAGGAATTCTCTCTATATATTTTGGATGTTAATCCCTTATCAGATTTGTGCCTTTCAACTGTTTTCTCCCATTCTGTTTCCTTTCTATTCTTTTAATAATGTTCTTTGATGCACAAATGTTTTAAAATGTGAGAATGTCCAAATTTTATTTTTTTTTTAATTATCTGTGCTTTTGGTGTCACATCCACAACATCATGACCAAATCTAATGTCATGAAGCTTTTCTCTAATATTTTCTAAGAGTTTTGTGGTTTTAGGGTTTTGATCCATTTGGAAGTAACTGGTATCTGTGGCATTACTTGGCCTAACTTTATTCTTTTGCAGGTAGATATCAAGTTTTCCCATCATTTGTTGAAAAAACTGTCCTTTGCCATTAAATACTTTTGGAATCACTGTGGAAAATCATTTGACTACACACATGAGATTTTATGTGTGTGGTATTAGAAGGTTGAACCCAGGGCCCTGCACCTACTTTGCAAGTGCTCTACCACCGAGCTCAAATTTGCAATCCTCCTGCCTCAGCTTCCTGAGTTGCTAGGATTACAGGCTTTGTGCCACTGCTCATTTTGAGTTTTCAAATCTATCCCATTGGTCTCTGCACCTGTCCTTATGCTGGTATCTCCCTGCCTTGACTGATGCGGCTTTGTACTTTCTAAAATCAGCAATGAATCCTCTAACTTTGTTCTCTGTCAAGACTATTCTAAGCTGTTCAGCATCCCTTAAGGTTCTATATGAATTTTTCTTGAAAAATGCTATTGGGATTTTGATAATAGATTGCATTAGATCTGCATATTCCTCTGGGTAGGATAAATAAGTTAACAATATTAAGTGTCCAATCCACAGACATGTAACAAATCTTCCCATTTACTAATGTCTTCTTCAATTTCTTTCAGAAAATGTTGTGTGTCTTTTATCTCCTTGTTTTTATTTGGATGCTAACTATAAATGAATTTTTTAAATTTCTTCTGATTATTCATTGTTAGGACACAGAAACGTGACATTTTCACCTATAGATTTTGTATCCTGCTACTTTGCTGAATTCATTTATTAGTATAGTTTCATTTTTGTTTTGTTTTGGTGGCCTCTTTAGGTATTCAACATATAAATAATAGCTCCTATAAATAAAAATTATTTCACCTTTTCCTTTCCAATTTGGATGCCTTTTCTATGCCTCCTTCTTCTCCTCTTCTTCAGTTTTTCCTTTTCTGAATTGCTCTGAGTGGAACTTCCAAGGCTGTGTTGAACAGAAGTTACAAAACTGAGCATCCTTGTGTTGTTCCTGATCTTAAAGGAAAAGGTTTCAGTCTTTCACCATTGAGACAATGGTAGCTGTACATTTTCCATATGTGATTTTTATTATGCTGAGGTCGTTTCTTTCTGTTGTTGTTGCTGGGTGCCATTAAGTCAGTGTCCGACTCATAGCAACCCTACCTACAACAGGCAAAACAGTATTGCTGCTATTCATAGGGTTTTCATTGGCTGATTGATTTCTGGGAGGGGGTTGCCAAGTGCTTCTCCCAAGCCTACAGCACTTGGTGTTCCCAAGCAGTCTCCCGTCCAAGGACTAACCAGGCCCAACCCTGCTTAGCTTCTGAGATCTGGTGGGATTGGATGCCATGGTGGTAAGGCAGCAGGCCAGTTTCTTTCTAGTCCTAGTTAATTTAGATTATTTAAATTAATCACAAAAGGGCACTGAATTTTATCAAATGCCTTTTCTACATTAACTGGCAGGATCATGTGGGTTTTGATTTCACTCATGGGGCATTATATGGATTGACTTTCATATGTTGAACCACCCTGGTAACCCATGGATAAACAGCACTTCATCATAGGATGTAATCTTTTTAAATCACTGCTGATTTTAATGTGCAAGCACTTTGTTCAGGATTTTTATACCAGTGTTTATAAGGGGTATTAGTCTATTATAGTTTCCTTTTCTTATACTGTCTTTGACAGTCTTCAGGACCAAAGTAATCCTGTCCTTATACGATGACTTAACAAGTGTTCCTTCTCTTCAACTTTTGGAAAGATTCTGAGAAAGTCTGGTGTTAGTCCTTTAAATGTTTGGTAAAAGTCACTAATGATGCCATCAGGTCTCAAGTTTTCCTATCAGGATACTTTGGATGACTGACTCAATCTCCTCAATATTTAGGGGCCTCTGCTTGGCTCTGTAATCAATAGCCGTGGAAGCAGCAGTCAAGAAATCAAAAGACGTATTGCTTTGGGAAAAGCTGTGGGTGTGCCTGACTCATGCCATGGTATTTTCAGTAGCATCATATGGTTGTGAAAGCTGGACATTGAATAAAGGAGACAGGAGAATTGATGCTTTTGAATTATGGTGCTGGACACAACTATTGAATATACCATGGATTGCCAAAAGAACCAACAGATCTGTCCTAGGAGAAGTGCAACCAGAGTGCTTCTTAAAAGCAAGGATGCATAGACTGCATTTTCCTTATTTTGGGCATGTAGTCAGGAGGGACCAATCCCTAGAGAAGGACATCATGTTTGGGAGAGTGGCAGGTCAATGAACAAAAGGAAAACCCTCCACTAGATGGCCTGGCACAGTGTCTGCGACAATGGGCTTAAACATAAATAAGATTGTTGCGAGGAGTATTTCGTTCTGCTGTACCTAGGGTTGTTATGAGTTGGACCTGACTCAACAGCTCCTAACAACAGCAACAGATTTTCTGTCTTGTAGTGATTCGGGTGGTTAGTTTGGGTTTTAAGGAATTTGTCCATTTCATTTGTAGTATCCCAATTTTTGCCCTTCAGTTGTTCACAGTACTCCCTTATTGTCCTTTTACTTCTGTATAATCGATAATAATGTCCCCCTTTTCATTTCTGATTTTAGTAGTTTGAGAATTTGCTCTTTTGTCTTCAACAATCTAGCTAAAGGTTTGTGAATTGTTACTCCTTCTGAAGAACTACCCAAGTTTTGTTGATTTTTGTGTTGTTTATTATATTTATATAATAACTATAAACTACAGTCATGATAATATTTAATGTTATCCTAAGTTATAATACTATGGGCTGAGATTTAGCTCAGTTGGTAGAGCACTGCGCTGCAGTCTCTGAGGTCCTGAGTTCAATTCCCAGTACCACAAAAATGGGAGAAGGGCCTGGCAATCCATGCCCAAGGCAATCCTGAAACAGCCATTGAAAACTCTGAGGGTCGCTATGAGTCAGATACCGACGGCACCTAACAACAACAAAGTTATAATACTAGCTTTATAACTGTCTGTATGTTTCCTTTCCCCAGAGATATTCACCTCTTCCTATGGCTTTGCGTTACCATCTGGTATCCTTTCATTTCTACCTAAAGGATACCCTTTAGCATTTCTCACAGTGCAAGTCTAGTGGTAACAAACTCCCTCAGCATTTGATTTTCTGGGAATGTCTTAATTTCTCCATTATTTTTGAGAGGGTTTTGCAGGGTATAGGATTATTGGTTGACAGTTTTTTGTTTTTTTCCTTTAGCACTTTGAATATATCAACTCATTGCTCTGGGTCTCCAAGGTGCCTAATGAAAAATCTGCTGCTAATCTTAGAGCATCCCTTGCATGGGGTACATCATTTCTCTCTTGCTCCTTTCAAGACACTGTCTCTCTGGCTTTAGACAATTTGATTATAATGTGTCTTCATGGGAGTTTTGAGTTTGTTCTATTCGGAATTGTTGACCTTCTTAGATTATTTATACTCATGTCTTTCTTCAAATCTGGGCATTTTCAGCCATATAATCTCTCTGTTCCTTTCTCTCTTCTCTTTCTGGAACTCCCAGCAACCACATTTGGTCTGCTTGGATTGTACCTGCTCCTTTCTCTTCACTCTTTTTTCTTTCTGTTCCTTAAACTCGATGACTTTTTAATGGCTGTCTTTGCCATCACTGAGTCTTCTTTCTCATGCTCAATCTGCTTTTGAATCTCTCCAGTAAATTTTTCACTGAACTTATCGTATAGTTCATTTCCAGAATTTTTTTGGTTTCCATTTATATTTTCTACCTTTTTATTGATATTTCAACATCATTTTGTTGGCTTTTCCCACATTTTCTTTTCATTCTTTGAACATCTTTAAGACAGATGTTTTAACATCTTTGTCTATTAAGTTTACCACTTGGTCCTTCTCAGAGATAATTTCTGTTCATTGGTTTTTTTCCCCTTTGAGTAGGCTACGTTTTCCTGTTTCTTTGTATGCCTTATGACTTGTCATTAAACAATAAACATTTGGATATAAATTAACTGTACTGGTATGTACAAATACAGTTTTACCCCTAGAGATCAGTTTTCTGGAGTTTTTCTTCTCAATATTGGATTTTTCTTATCAATATATCCCTTGTTATTTGTCTTACAAACTAACAAAATTAATAACAGTTAAATTAATCTAGTATATACAACACGTAACAACATATGACACAATGTATTATCACACAGTCATTCATTCAAACAATATTTACCTAATGCTAGGCAATGTTATAACTGGTAACAACATAGCCGCTTGTTAGAACACAGTCTCTATGAAGACAAGCTCTGCTAAAATCTGCTTTGTTCATTGATGATACTAAAATTTACCAAACTATAGGCACACAACAGACATTTGATGAATAAACAAATGCATTTTATGTGATAAGCCTTTGTAGGGTTACTTATCAAAATAATTTACTATACATTAAATATGAGTTTAGGGTTTTAAGAGCACTCATTTAAAAATAAAGGCAGCGTTATATCCTGGCATATAATGTAAATGGTATAGTATGCTTCCCTATACATACCGTCCTTTACTGAACTCTAGAAACATACCTTTACAATGTACTGCAATGGCACCCTCAGCATTTTCACAAATATCCAGAAATTCTTTGACAATGGCATCAGTAGGGGTGCTGCCATCCGCAAAGAAAAGATCATAGTGATCGAAACCAGCATCCATAAAGCGTTTAGCTTCGTACATCCTTTTATTCAGACGAATGATGGTAGTGATGTTGTGACTCTTAAAATACGGAATGTACGTCTCAGGAGCATGTTGGTGGTAACCTACATAGAGAAATGCACCGGATCTTGCAAAATGTGCAAAGAAAACAATGAACAATTTCTACCTGAAATTGGGGAGCAACAGTATCTGGACTGGGGATTGAGTACCAATTTGATTATAACTGTAAAAAACAAAACTTTAAAGAGTTAAAATCCAACCAAAAGGATGTACTTAAATGACCAAGTATGCTTAAATAATAAAGACTTAGTCACGCTTTGTTTAACCTTTGTTCTCAAAAGAAAATTTAGAATGGATCGTTTTTATAAAAAGACTATTTCAGTCCCATAATTTTGCATACCACTTTCAAGTCTGGATCTTGAATAAGGTCCACAGAAGGCAAGAAATCGGTCTGGTATTATCCAATTCAAATCTCCATTTTCTGCTTTCTGTAAAGGGAAGGCCAGCAAAATTCATTTTTGGACTGAATTGACACCCTATGTCCCTGCTCAACCAGTGCCTCTGCAAGAGTTCAAATCCACTTGCTTTACCCATGTTAGCTGTTTATAAATAACCATTAGACACAAATCTAAAATCTGTCCTAACATGAATATCCTTGGGGAATAGTGAGGTCCTAATTACCTCTTTTTAACAATGTTTCTTTGCTAGGGTAGACAGCTCTTAAAAAACAGAGCTGACTGCTGCCATCCAGAATATACTGTGTGCTTGGTTATTATACCTAAAGCACTTTGGTTATTTTAAACGTATAAATTCTCATTACAGAAAATTGATTCTTATTAAGAAAGCAAACTTTTCTAGTATAAGGGATCTGAAAACTCTGTTTTTCTGAATTACTACCTGGTTTCCAAAATGAGCAATTCTGACTTCTTAAATGAAAGGAAAATAAAAAACTATCCAGGTTCCTGGCTTTTCAATATCTACAAGTCTTCAATATCTTCAACACCTACAAAAAAGTACAAATAGAGGCACCCCTTTCCATCATTTCTCTAATAAAAGGGCCAATCAAAATATTTCAATCAGAATATCCAAAATAACAAATATACTGAGATCACAATTTGCCTGTGCAAAAGCCCACAAATATAATTGATATCTAAAACACACTACTTCCTGTTATTAAGTCCCGTGGATTGAGTTACCATTACAGTCATTATAAGATAAAGACAAATTTAATAGTAACAGAAACCTGTATCTGAAGGAAATAGAGACTTTTAAGCAGGAGTTGTAGAAGACCATGATAGTGAAGAAAGAATTAGTGTTAAAAAATTACCTTACCAATTAGGGTGCTTACACGTGTACCTAAAAATGAGTACAAAATAGACTGACAGCTTTTTGAACATGTATGAGGAGCCAGGCAGGTAACCCCAAACCTGTGACTTGACTTAATTACTCAACACGGGCACCTGGTGAGCCCTGATTCCAAAATAAAAGGCCTAGGCAGCAATGAAAACAAACACTGCCAGACACTGTGATTCTTAAGTGAAACCCAGAGACCTAGAGTTTTCCCTAAGAAACCTGTGGTTAGACATTGGCAACACCAGATTTCATTCATTTCTGGGCATCACAGACTGCAGATGTCCATCCTGAATTCGGAGCAGTTATGACAGGAAAAAATAGGCCCGAGGAACCAGTGAAGGACACTAGTCTAGGTTCCCTGTGTCTCTGCAGTTCCCCTGAGGGTAAAGACATTTGTGAGCAGGGCCCCACTACTTCCCCAGCCCCTAATTTATGTGGTGGAAACGAGGAACTATTTAGTGCCTCAGTTACTCCTTAATACAACAAAAAAGCATCACTGTGCTTTTAAGGCTAAGTGGTATTTTCAGAATCTTACTTATCTAAATATAGTTTTTGTATGTTTAATTTTACAGGGACATGCATAGAAAAGGGTATTGATGATTTATTACATTTGGTAGTTTGAGGCCATAGTTAAATACTGTATAGTAGAAATGGACTGCTATCAGAAAGAAGTGCAGATAGGGTTGGCTTAGTGAATCCTATGATATGCTTTTACATCTTTGGTACATCACAGCAACAAATATTAACTGAATTCATCAATAATTTCAGTTATATTGAGAGTTTTAAATAATAGTTACTTTAGAAATTGATTGCAAAAAAAGTTATCTGAGGATGTAGGATGTGACCGCATGAAGTGCTGTCTGAGGAATCCCCTCTCTAGGATGTGAGGGAGTCTGCTCCAGGACTAGAGTGAGATTAAGAGGAGAGTCTACAAATACTCCTGCCTGAAAACGGCCTTCATCTATCTGCAGGAGGGGGCCTTAGAATCAAATTATTTATTATTTTTAAAAGTATCCTCTATTTAAAAAATTGTAGAAGATGCCTGTGTTGCCTGCCTGGACACTGCTCCGGTGCCTCATCTTTTCTTCATTTCTGTCTGCATGGTTAGAGGGCTGCCCCTTGCGATGGACAAAGACTTACATCTGGCCACAATACTCCACACCTTCCTGCTGAACAGAGGCTTGTTCAAGGGTGAGGCACAGGGTCTGTGAGGCTAAAGGAGGGCATTCATGGGACGTGTGCCGGACCTGAGGATTCCTGTGGAAAGTGCACCTCAGGGGTGTCTCACAGCTGCAGGCAGCCATCTTTACCCTGCCCAGGACCGCCCTAGCTTCCACAGCAGCTTCAGCCCAACAGAACAAAGGGTTTGAATGGGGTCACGCTTGAAGGCACAACTGCTCCTGGGTTTTTAATTTGTAGAATCCAGGAAAGTCTTCCCTCTTATATTTAAGCCATTTGTATTTAATTTCTGTAACTTGAAATGGAAATACCCTGACTTTATAGAAACCAAAGTTTAGGATGAAAAACAATGCTATTTCTGAGGCAGATATATAATAATTATTCATTTTATCATACCCTATGCTCAGGGTTTTACCAACTTTTACCTCGACCATTGTATGAAGGTCGTCAATACTAAAAACAATTCAAACCAAGCATGAAAATTGCACAAGGGCACACCTGCACCCACTGGAACTGTTAATCAAATGCAGAAATCACCACGAAGAATCAGGACTGGAGAACTGGGACCACAGGGGCAAAGATGACTTTTAAAAATCTACCTAAGTTTTTACTCTACATCTGAACAGATTTAAAATATTTCTATATACTCTTATTAGTAAAACAGATGAATAATAAAGCAAAAACTGGGGTTGGCCAGTGGGGGAGTTTTGGTCAGAGTGCAAACTTTCAGGGGTAGGTTCTGGAGTACGAATGTGTCTATTATATTTCTTGACATCTGCTGAGAATAGATCTTAGGTATCTAAGTGTTCACACCACACACAGAAAAGGGTAACTGTGTGATGTGACACGTGTCAATTAGCTTAACCGTGGGGATCACTTTGCAATGTATATGCAAACCAAAACACGATTTGCACACACGTAATACAGGCAAATTCTGTCAGTTATCACTCAGAAGCTGGGCTGTGGGAGTGACAAACGGCAACCTGGAGAACTTACTTCATAGTGCTCATATTCATCAAGGTTAAAGGAGTTGAAGTTAAAGAAGCCATACTGCATTGCCTAAAATCCAAAAGAAAGCTTTTAAGAATGAAGATGCAAAGAAAGAAATCATTTCCTACCCCAATTTTCTATTAATAAATTCCAAAAGCACCCCAGAAAAGTATTATGTTTAGATTACTTCCTATTCAATAGTTTTCAAAGAAAGTTGGCTGTGCTTCTCAAACACTTCCATTATCTGGAAATTAGTTATAACAATGTTTAATAAAATATAATTTTTTGTTTTCATTCATCAATCATCTTATACATGCATTATGCCTTCAAAGTAATCCTGCTAATTTATTAGGTCAACATTTCCATGATTGAAGATTTAGGCTTTTAGGATTCATATATAAAGCATAACTTAATGGTCTCTAAATGAATACTAATGAGCAAAGAAATCATAGGCTGCTTTATCCCAAACAAAGCCCACACACTTCATCAATATCTTCCTTTGAAAATTGTTCTCAACAGTTTTAAAATAAGAGACCAAGGTTCCCTACACTAAAGACAACCTAGACATAATATTAAACTTCAAATTTGGGCAGAAAAAATATATATATTCTATCCTTAAGGAAAACTTTCTGTGCCATCCTGCAACCTCAGTCTGAGTCCCAGCACACAGAGCACACTAAGCAAAATAAGCAGAGCCTCTATTCTCTGGGACGGGGCCCCCACCACGGGGCCCTCACAGCAGGAGCCTAGGAAGTGCTCGCCTGCCCCGCCTGCCCCGCCTGCCCCACCACCGCTGAGTGAGACAGAAAAAAAGCAAAAATTGGTGATCAATAAGGTACTGCTGGTTCAAAAGGAAAGACTCCTACAGACCCAGTTCTCACATTTAAAACTACTAAAATATGAACGTAAAGTAAGAAGTCTAGAATACTAATAAAGAGTTCCCATTTGATAATTACAGTCCTCTCCCATCACCTGCAGGGACCCCGTTCCGAGACCTTCAGTGGATGTTTAAAAACAGACAGGACTCAACCCTGTTTATACTGTGCTTTTTCCTGTGCTTTTCCTATACATACATACCTATGATAAAGTTTAGTTTACAGATTAGGCATGGTAAGAGATTAGTAACTAATAACAGAACAGTTATAACAATATAATATACTAAAAATTATTTAAAATGCTTGACTTGTTCATTTCTACAATTTTCCATTTAAATATTTTTGGATTGCAGTTGATTGTGGGAAAAAAGCCAAGGATAAGAGGGGACTACAGTAAAGTACTAACTCTGAGACCAAATCCATAAGTTTTCTTTCCTTTAACAATGTATTTCAGGATATTTGGACTACAGACACAGTAAAATATAGGAGAGGGAGTATGGCTCACACTTAACATGTGCAAGGCCCTGAATTCAATCCCTGGTATTCCTTTACCCCTTAAAAAAAAATAGTTTATAGGCAATTCTGATTTTCTTCTCATGGTCCTATTGAAGTAGGTCCTACTGAACTGTGGTTTCATACACGCAATAATATTTAAAATCAGTTATGACGAAAAAATGCTTAAACTGAACCTCAGAAACTATTAACCTTTGAACAAAACTAAATATATTAAGAAAAGCAATGTTTGACCTATAATGCCAGCTAGTTAGACTTCTGGGGCACTACCAGATTAAAAAAAAAAAAAAAAAAAAAAAAAAAAAAAAAAAAAAAAAAAAAAAAAAAAAAAAAAAAAAAAGAACCAGACACTGGGTCATGATACCTACCTATAATCCCAGCTACTCAGAAGGCTGAGGCACAAGGATCACAAGTTTGAGGCCAGTGGCAGCCTACACAACTTAGCAAGACCCTGTCTCAGAACAAAAAATAAACAAAAGGGCGGAGTATAATAGGTCAGAGGCAGAGCGCTTCCCAAATATGTGCAAGGCCCTGGGTTCATGCCAGGCCCTGGGTCATGCCTGGCGGCATGATAAATGAACAAATAAGTAACAATAGAAACTGCCATCCAATGTCACAGTAGACTTTTGCTGAGTCCCTTCAAGTTTTCTTGTTGAGGTGAGTGTACCTGTCTACACTGGCAGTTCCCTGGGGCCCAGCTGCCTGGGACTATCGCTGCAACTGTCTTGATTTCCACCTCCGTCCAGCACCCGACTACACCTGAGGCCTGCTGGATCCTGCCTCAGGGCTCCGTACCCTAATCCAAGCAAATTACTTCCCAGCATCTCACTGCCTGACACAGGGCAAAAGGCATTCTCAACAGTCTCTGAATTTGTATAATATTTACTCTTCTCAACTGAAAACAACATTTCTGTCAAGCTTCCCAGAAAGCCACTATGTTTCATTGTGCCAGGAAGAAAACCTGGGTTTCTTCTGTCTCTGAAAAAACAAGTCACATAAAACCTGAGCTATTGCTGAAGGCTTCTTCACCATACAGACTAGTGATTGACAGAAAATTTTCTGTACTGCTCTGACACTTGAGAAATTGGAGGGCATGCGGTTAGAACAGGACCTGACTCAGTGCGTATCCCTAGAGGGGCCTGTCCTTTAGAGTGTGACACAAACTTTATCCCCTGGATACACATGGGGTTGTAACACAAGATTTATTTTAAGTGTCTCCTCCCCCGGTGCTGCACCACTGAGCTAAACCCCTATCCCTGAAAATAGTTTTGACAAAGCAGTACTGACCCACTTAGTTTTATGTAAAGCCTTGTAACAGACTAACTGGTTATCCAAATCTTCTGTTGAACTAGAATCAAAATCTGTTTCACAGTTCTTGAGTTATTGAGATCTCTGTGGAAAATAGCCTCTGTAAGAAGCAGACCTCTAAAATACATAAACCAAAGAGAACTTGTAAACCAGTAATCACTGACTTTTTGGTTTTATTTTAAATCACAATGCACTTAAAACTAATTCTGTATCTGGGACCTAATGACTTAACTATTTCTTACTGTCCCTTGTTTGTTGGTTGGCTGGTTTTTGTGGTGGTGGGGATGGAACCCAAAGCCTCTCACATGCTAGCCAAGTGCTGCACCACTAAGCTACACCCCATGCCCTGTCTCCTGTTTTTAAGTGGCTTTCCCCTACTCATACGTAGATTGTTGTTGTTAGGTGCCACCGACTGGATCCTCATAGGGTTTTCGATGGCTGAGTGTTTTGGGATTGCTTCGGGAGTGGGCTGCCAGGTCCTTCTCCCTTCTTTGCAACGCTGATGATCAAACTCAGGGCCTCAGAGAGTGCAGAGCAGCACTCTACCAACTGAGCTAAAACCAGCCCATTCATACATTGAAGGAACCAGAAATGCAGAATAAACTGCTTCCCAGTTTGAAGTCATCTGAATATTAACTGGAAAAGGGAATACCTCTGGCGTCATATACATATTCTAAGAAATCTGACAGGTCTCTAGAGAAGAAAGCTTAGTCTTCCATGGACTACGCATTAGCTCCCCAACAACGCTGGGAGCATCCTATGAGTCACTTACCTTCTTCACTGCATGGAAACAGTCGAGCAGTGTAATGTAGAAACTGCAGCTTCCATAGGCAGCATCTCTGAAATTCCAAAAGTATGGCAATGCATCTGTTAATTTTCTGCAGTACCCTTACCTCAAGACAAAGCTGACTAGAATTCAAGTTCTCTTCAACCGTTCTAGTCAAATGTTCAAATGAGCTCTATAAATCAGTTTAAGCTCAGAGCTAGAGTCCTTCTTGAATTCACCTAGTAATAATATCTACTCCCTCTCCCAAAAGGGCGGAGCACTTGATACTAGGGGCTGAACCCAGGATCTCACAAATCCTTTGCAAGTGCTCCCGCACTGGGCTGCACCACCAGCCCATTTTTTACTTAATATGTTGAGAGACAGGGTCTTGCTAAATTGCACAGAATGCCTCGGGCCTCAAACTTAGACTCCTCCTGCCTCCACCTCCGGAGTCACTGGGGTTACAGACATGCATCACCACACCCAACTTGAATTTTTCTTTCAAGTAGAAAATAATGTATCAAACTGTTACGGAGGAATATTGCTTTTTGACTGTGGATGTCTGTATATGTGTATGTGTGCCTAAGTACTAATGTGTGTGCCTGTATCTTTATTCAAGCAGAAAAAAATAACAGAGAAATCAAGGTGACATGTGAAATACTTAGCACAAGCACTGCGTTCCTATCACTATGCTAAGACTTTAAACAATTTAGCTAGATAACATCTTTCTAATTCTTAAGAGACAATAATAGCAATAAAACCATAGGAACAAAGGCATCCACACTACCTCTACTCTCAGGCAAGGGCTTGAACCAGTTTACACATGACTCACCCAAACACTGCATTAACAAGCATCAGTGATCTGTGCATCAGTTAAGCTTCTGCCCAGAAAAATAAGACACTCTCTACCCCGACTGCTTCTTTTTGGCTACCTTAAGCTAGTACAAGGTGAAAATGTCTGGAATTAGGCAAGATGAAAATTAATTTTAGCATGATCATTCTAGACATGTCAAATAATGTAGCTTTGCGAATGACTGTCACTTGGGCAGTAGGTGGAATGACGCTTTTAATGGAGTTGTCATTAACTGCCCACCTTGGCCGGGTTTTCACATTAATATTTCCTAACTGGAAAATCAAACTGCACATTAACTTTTACTTCTTGCCTCAACTTTAAGAGTCGACACTATTGATTTACAGTAATATTAAACTAACAATGAGGAAAAGAAAGGACATCTTTTTCAGCTAAAATAGTTTTAGGTGTCACTGATAGAACTGATAAAATTTCTGAGTCATGTCAGCCACTATGACAACTAGACACGAGGTATTAAAATATACCACTTTTGTTTTGGAAGGTTCTGAGGAGGGGCTGGAGTGTAATTCACAGGTACAGTGCTTGTCTAGCATATGCAAGGCTCTAGGTTCAATCCCCAGCACAGCAAAACAAACAGATACATAAGTAAGTAAATGCTAGAACAGGTTTCCATAATTTTACCAATAGTTTATTGGCGATATTCAGAAAGATGGGGAACACATGGCCTGCAGAAGTGGTTCTCTGAATGTGATCCCAGGCCAGTAGCCAGAGGAACCCCCAGTCCATTCTTTTATTTTTTTGTCTTGGGACAAGGTCTCGCTAAGTTATGCAGGCTGCCTCTAGCCTCAAACGTGTGATCCTCCTGCCTCTGCCTCCACCTTCCAAGTTGCTGGAGTGAGAGTTGTGTGCCACTAGGCCCCAGTGCATGCGTTTCTTCGAGAACCTCCCAGGGACCAAGGCCTGCTCAATTTAGTAAAGATTCAATAAGCTCTAATCTAGGTACAGCTCAAGCCTTGCCCCAGGCATCACCCTATCTGAACAGACATCAAGCATCTTTCTCAGTTCACTCTTATCTATTCCTCTGACTTTAAGCCCACTCACCCCTGGATCCTCTCACCCAAGCCATCAGCCACCTTCAAACAGGCAGAACTATAGCTCGGACACTGGACAGAAGCCTTAGAGAGGGACTTGTCACTAAGGTCATTTGGCAAACTTGGGAAAACAGATGAGGCTCAATAAAAGGGTAATAATTAGAAACCGCAAACCAACATCAAATACTAGTTTTTAAACATAGCAGCTTTCATAATAGCTGATATATTCATAATGGCCCAAATCTGCAAATGACCCAAACATCCATCAAAAGAGTAATGGAAAAATAACTGTGGACTATGCAGAATGAAACACTATAAAAGCAATAAAAAAACAATGAGCTGCTGATGCCTGCCCCTCAGGGATAAATCTCAGACATTAGGACTTTAAAAATCCAGAAAGCAGCTCCCCGAGAAGCCTACTGACTGATTTCAGATAGATGAAATTCAAAGCAAGCCAGACTGACAGCCGGTGGTAGGAGTCACAAGGGTGGAAACCTGGGAAAGGGGCAAAAGGGAATCTTCCAGGGTGATGGCCACATTCTGTGCCCTGACGTGTGAGAGCCACAGATGACACCCATGAAACTGTGCTGTACACTGAGGTTCATGACTTCAGGCTGGTAACAGCACAGGCTCAGCAGGCACTATAGCCTGGGCTCAACCCTCAGCCCCACACACATACCAAAAAAAGTTCTAAAAAGAAGACTGATGTTTTCATTTTAAATTACACTTAACTTATGTATCTACTTTAAAAAGGGAGGAAAAGAACAAATACTAAACAAATGTCCCCTAAGGGCCAGGCACTATGACAAGTATTTTGTTTCCAACATGTCACTTAGTCTGCATGACCCTGCTAGGTGTGTATTATTATTGTTCCCATTTTCAGAGTAAGAAACCAAGGCTCAAATTTGTAAAGGACCACAGAGGCCAGAGTAGCAGAGTTAAAAGTCAATTTCCCATCCGTCTGATGTCAACCAGTAAGCTATTAACTATCATGCAAACTATCCCTATCAGGAAAACAGAAAGCAGGGACTACAGCCCCCTACCCCACCCCTCAAAAAAAAAAAAAAAAAAGAAAAGAAAAAAGAAAAAAGAAGAGAAAGCTGAAAAGATTAAGAAGCAAAGAGTATCACAGATAATAGTAGTGAACAGAAGTCTATACTCTTCATAATAATGTTCCTAAGGTATCCAGAAAATGTGAAACTACATTTTATGCTCTTTTCAAGACAAAAACTTTAATATAACTTAATAAGAAATCACATATTTACTTTCTAATTCAGTAGTCAAAGCATCATAATTAAATATTGTAAATGAATATAAAAGAAGTTATTTATTGTAAATGAGTGCTATTCTTGTACAACTTGTTACCAATACTTTGTTAGTTTTATGTATGTATGTATGTATGTGGTGCTAAGGGTTCAACCCAGGGCCTCACACATACTTTGCAAGTCCTCTACCACTGGGCTGCACCCTCAGTCCTTTATTTTATTATTTTTATCTTGAGATAGGGCCTCACTAGGTTGCGCAGATTGCCTCTGGCCTTGAATTCGTGATCCTCCTGCCTCTGCCTCCCAAGTCACTGAGGTTTTGGTGTGTGCTATGGCACTGGGCTTTAGTGGTATTTATTCTATGCACTTGAAGTAGCAAGGACAAAAATGATATAATGTAATTTCTTTCAAAATACTGTCAGGCTTTACTAATTCTGATTGACCTACTTTCTTTTCGTTTCCTTTTTTTGAGAACAGGGTCTCGCTATGTAGCCTTAGGCCTGAAACCCTTCATGCTCCTGCCTCCACCTCTCAAGTGCTGGGATCACAGGCATGCGCTGCCATGCTCAGCCCCTACCTTCTAATTAGTAGGGTCTATAAAGCTATAAAATGTAAAGAAGCACCAAAATTTAATATTTTAAGCCCATCAAAAATACAACAAAGAAATGTAACATAAACATTAGAATTATTACATACCAGTAATAATGTGATACTCTCACTTTTGTAAATAAAAATGAATTATTAGAAACACAGAACGGGAAAAAACATAAAACACAAGTGCAAATTCTTCCATTATTTGACTCCATAGACCTAAAATTACTCTATGAAATTGCTATAAATGTCTCTAAAAGCTAACTCTTATTTTCTCTATCTCATCTCCCAACTGGTGACAAAAAGTTTATAGGGGGCATAGCTCCACGGACCACACTTTCAGAAACTGCCTTAGACAAATCAAGTATGTGGCACTGATGGGTGAAAAGGTTCAAATTTCATAAAGCTCCATCACTTCAGTTGTTGTTAGGTGCCATGGAGTTGTGTCCAACTCATAGCAACCCTCAATGGCTGATTGTTTTGGGGATTGTTTTCCCGAGTGGATTGTCACATCCTTCTCCCACTTTTGTGGTGCTAGGAATCAAACGTGGGTCCTCAGAGAGTGTGGAGCAGGCGCTCTACCAACTGAGCTAAAGCCCAGCTCTGAAATCACTTCTAGCTAAGTCTTATTTTTTAAGAGAATTTCTAGCTGGTGTTCCTGGGACCAGAAGTAACTAGCTTCACTTCTCGGCATCAGATTTCAATAATGTTAAAACACAGGAATGGCAGTAAACAACATTTGTTCTGTTTTTGGCACCTGCATTAAAATTCCTACAAAACCTCTTTTTCACATCAACAGTGCTTCGTGGCTCCTGACTTAGATGGTGTGAAATGATTGTGGTTATTCCTATTTCATGACCTTGTGTCGTAAACTGTGAGAATCGTGTGGTGAAGGATGACTGTTAAGAAGGAGAGTTCTGCAGAACAAAATCATCACTGAGAAAATTCTCAAGAGAAGAGCAATACGCTTCTGGCTCAGGGACCACAAATCCATGCATTTCTTCCAAAGGAAGCATATGGGTGCCGTCACAGACTGTGAGGCTGAGTGGCATACACACCAGTTTGGAACCTTCACCTCCCCCACTTCATGTCCACAGCAAACAACAGAATATTTAAAGTGACTATGAGCTAGGAAGACAGAGGCAGTATGGGTCCAGTTCTCATTTCCTCAATCCCTATACACGGTCTTTGATCTGGTATATTTCTGAAGGCTGCAGTCGTTCCAACAAATCTCTGTGTGTTGGTGTCAGTCTGTGGAAAGCCCCCTGGTTATCTGGGGAAGAGAGTCTGCCTGAGCTTAGGGAGAGTCCCTCAAAGCTCATCCACAATGTCAGATTCATAACCTCTTACTTTTAAAGGTAAAGTCAGACTTTCAAAACCAGGTATTCAAGGTATATGTAACAATCCTGAAACAATGAGCGAATTCGTCAATGGAAGGAATGGGAAACACCAGCGGGTAACGGGCAGGGGAGGGGAAGGCGGGAACAGGAACACTGTCATAACGAAACCCATTAATTTGTACACTAATTTTAAGAATTACTAATAAATCATAAAGTCTATAAAAACTACAATTGTCAGTAAAGGATGAAATTATCAATAAAGTATTCCAGAAGTAAAATTATTTCACACATTTATTACCCATTAAGCTCCACACAAGGATTTAAATTTATACAGCTCAGTTGAGTAATTTGATAAACAAGTAGAAAAACTTTTAGGACGTGATTCAAATGGGAAGAACAGGTAAGTTTTTCTTTTTTCTTTTTTTTTTTTCAAGATACCTCTAGGACAATCCCACGGTAAGTGTGAGGTAAGGACGTCACTGTATGAAAACTTCACTCTCTATCACCTGCGTGACACCGCTGCTGGACTGGTTTTCCTGGTAGTGGTTCTACATGAGCGGCCTCACCCAGTCCCTCAGCTGGCTGTGTTCCTAGAAAACGGGGTCAGGGGTTGCCCTAGAAAGTCACTCCTGACGGGGGGAAAACTGACTGCTGAGCTCCCCACAGCCAAGCTTCTCAGTAAACCCGTGAGGCTCTCCTGCTGATGTTTCATCAGTGGCGGTGAGCGGTTCTCAGCCAGGAGAGAGAAGGCTCCCCACTCCAGCCCAGCCACTCCAGGGACATCCAGCAATGTCTACAGACGTGGGGGTGTTGGTAACCGGGGCTGGGTTGAGGGTGTCACTGGCACCTAATGAGCAGAGGCCAGTGGCCTGCTCAACATCCTCCGGTGCACAAGAACAGCCTCTGGGACAAAATCCCAGCGATGTCACTGTGGAGAGCCCTAGAGAGCGCTAGATCTACAGCATTCCCGCATACCCTCCTAAGCCTTCTTTTTCAAGAAACAACTACCAAGATCTTTCTGACAAGGGTCTGATTAGACAAATCCCATCATTTGTTTTTTCTTTCTGCCGTATGTGGGGGTTAAACCCAGGGCCTCATGCATGCTTTGCAAGTGCTCTGCCATTGAGCTATACCCTGCTTCTGCATCATTTTCTTATACTTACCTGAAAGGAATATAGGATGTATCTCTGAAGATTAGTATTCTATATGCGTCTTCTGGAGTTCTCCCCAAATATATAACCTATATTTGAAAAGAGAAGGAAAAAGCAATTGACTTCTCAATGAAGGTAAGTGCTATCACTGAGAAGGAATATTTGCATAGATTGGTTGTTTTTGTTTGTGTGCAGTCTTGGGGGTTGAACTCAGGGCCTCACACTTACTACACAAGGGCTCTCCCACTGGGCTGCACTCCCAGCCCAGCTTTTACTTTTTATCTTGAGACAGGGTCTCACTAAGTTACACAGGCTGCCCCTGCCCTCAAACCTGCAATCCTTCTGCCTCTACCTCCCAAATCACTGGAATCGCAGGTGTATACCCATTTCTAGCCAGCAGGCCAAGCTGGGTTCTCAGCCTTCCCCTAGATCCTGAGCCGCCAGTGTCCTGTCAGTGGATTCCGTGTTTGTCTAACAGAAACCGGCTGGTTTCTGTTGCTCGCAATGAGCCCTGACCAAAAACTCTTCATATCCACCTTTTATGCTGAGGGATACAGCATTTTAGTGACAGATTTTCCAAATGGAGATGTTAGAGTGGCACGTGCTTCCACCTCGCGTCCTTCCTGAACATCTTCTGAAATGACGGGTGGGGGCTGGGCTGGGCTCAGGTAGAGACACAAAGGGAGGGTCGGTTTTGTTTGTTTTTTGCTGTGTCAGGGGTGGAACCCAGGGCCTCATGTGTGCTGGGCAAGTGCTGCACTACCGAGCCCAGCCCCGAACAGACACTTGGATTAGCTCTCATCCCCTTAGGTTTACGTACTCATGATACTGTGCAAGGTTCCTATAAAACTGCATTTTTTATCTATTCTCATTTGCTTCTTTCATTTTTAGAACTACATTATGTTCCAATTTTCATCTGGTCAAATACTTCAAAGTACATTCCTTAGCATTTGAGATTCATCGCTGGTATGCCTTGCATTTCCAAAATTTTTCTTTTCTCTGCCTTGACATTTATTGTTTGACTATGTATGGAATCTTTGGCCTGAAGTCTTTTTCTTTTAGTAGTTTATACTGTTCCAGTGTCTTTTCATTTCTAGTGTTACTAAAATATTTCACTATACTAAATCTTTTTTCCCTCTTTCAAGTAATGTGTTTTTCTAGAAACTTGGGAGCCAGAAAATTTTACCAGCATCTCTCTAAATAAATCACCTCCATACCACACATTAAGTTTGCACAGGATGTCAGAATCTTCCTGCAGGGCGTTTTCAACTCAGAAGTAGAAATACTGGCCACACAAACATTAGATTAGGCACATATATCAGTGCCAAAGTTAGATTAAATTCCAAAGCTAACTTTGGGAAAATACATTTAAAATTTTACTAGTAAAAACAAAACCAGAAAAACTTCCTAGGCTGAGAGTGTAGCTCAGTGGTAGAATGTGTTTAGCATGACAAGGCCCTGGGTTAGATCCCCAGCACCAAAAATTAAGGTAAAAGAGAAAATATGAATAATGAAAATGTTAATTATAAGTTTTTTTGTCTCCATTATTCACATATGTAGAAAGAGGGGGACAAAAATGCATACACATTTTAAGTATTTAAATTGTAATATTTGATATATATCGATAACAAAAGATGAATATAAATCACATTGGATTTCTGCAATGACAAGAGGGTCTCAAAATGATTGCCATCATAAATCAATTCACCTTCAAAAAGTAATACACACCCTCAGTGCATACACACACACACACACACACACACACACACACACACGCACATGTGAGCTGCTTCCATGACCAAACTCTAAGCAATGTGAAGTGAATGCCCAGGTCTTCCTGTTGCATTTTAACTCTTGGTTCAAATATTAAAGATGGACTCTGATGCATTGCTTGTTTGCCGAACCCAAATCCACCTATAATAGTAAAATTTTAAATATTTCCTAAGAAGTTGATATAAATGTAAAAATAGCATTGGATCAAGAGCAATGCATTAAAAAAAAGAATCAAAGACCTAGTAACAATTTTTTTTTTTTTTTTTTTGGTGGTCCTGGGGGTTGGACCCAGGGTCCGCATTTGCATGCTTTGCAAGTGCTGGACCACTGAGCTGACCTTCAGCCCTTTTACTTTTTGAGACAGGGTCTCCCTAAGTTACGCAGACTGCCTCTGGTCTCAAATTTGCGATCCTCCTGCCTCCACCTCCCAAGCCGCTGGGATTACAGCTTGTGCCACCGCACCCGGCCCAGTAAGGATTTTTGAAATATAAAAAATATATCTTAAAACTAGTCATAACAATTGACAGGTTCTGGGGGACATTTTCCCAACTTTCTGTTTTAAGATGCATAAATGGAAATTTTTTCCCCAATATCTGGCTTTTCTCTTAACAGAATTCCACCCCATTTACTCTTAAAAAACCAACAAAACTATAACAATTAATAGACTATCCAACATTTGTTTATCCACAGCAGCAAAGAAACCCACAAAAACTCTTAATAAATGAATAACCAGTTCAGCTGGGTGTGGTGGCACAAGCCAGTAATCCAATCACTTGGGAGCTAGAGGCCAGCCTGGGTCACACAGAGAGACACTGTCTCAAGAAACACATAAAGTGGGGTGTACGCCTGTAATTCCAACCAGCTCAGGGGGCTGAGGGAAAAGGATCACAGGTTCAAGGCCAGAAGCAGCTTGCACAATTTAGCAAAATCCATCTAAAAATAAAATGTAAAGATGAAAAGGGGGCCAGAAGCTGGGTGAGGTGGAGTATTCCTCTTAATCCCAGTGCCTCAGGAGGCAGAGGCAAGAGGATCCCAAGTTCAAGTCCACAGGCAGCCTGCAAAGCTAATGAGTGAGACTCTGTCTCAAAATAAAAAAATTAAAAAATGGTCTGGGGTGCAACTCAGGGGTAGAGCACTGGCAAAGTATGTGTGAGGGCCTGGGTTCAACCTCCAAGTACTTTGAAAAAAAGGTGGGTGAGGGCTGGAAGTGCAACTCAATGACAGAGCACTTACCTAGTATGCACAAAGCTCTTGGGTTCAACACCTCAGCACTATCAAAAAGAAGAAAAAGAAAAAAGAAAGAAAAAGAAAGAAAGCTGGACATGGGGGTACACACCTGTAATCCCAACATTCAAGAGGCTGAGGCAGAAGGACTGACACGAGTTCAAAGCCAGCCTGGGCTACACAGCAAGTTCCAGGACAGCTTGGGCTACACAATGAGACCCTGTCTCAGAAAATGAATCAAAACAAAACAAACAACAACAACAACAACAAAAAGACCAATTCTAAGAATAATGGAATGCTACGTTAAATCTTGGGCTGGGATTTAGCTCAGTTGGTAGAGTGCTGCTCTACAGTCTCTGAGGTCCGAAGTTCGATTCCCAGCACCACAAAAATGGGAGAAGGACATGGCAATCCACTCCCAAGGCAATCTGGAAACAATCAGCCATTGAAAATCCTATAAGGGTTGCTATGAGTTGGACACAATTCGACGGCACCTAACAACAACATGTTAAGTCTTACCAAATTTTCAAGTACAATATACTGATTCATCTGAGAATATAATTTATCATCAACCAATCACATGAATACCATCTACAATCCCACTCAACAGATTTTATCAGTGAAATGTATTCGTACACACCTTATCTTACACCAACCCATCAACTGACTTTCTATTTTATTACTATTTACTTATAAAAATGGTCTACAAACTGGGCACGATGGCTCAAACCTGTAATCCCAGTAACTCAGGAGGCAGAGGCAGGAAGATCACAAGTTTAAGACCAGGGGCAGCTTTCATAATTTGCGAGACCCTGTCTCAAAATTTTAAAAAAGTAATAAAATGGGCTGGGGGTACAGCTCAGTGGTACAGCACTTACAAAGCACAAGGCCCTGGGTTCAAGCCCCAAGTACCACAAAAAAAAAAAAAAAAAAGTTTATGACCACTTCATGAAAAATTTTTAAAAAATTAAATCCAGCCTGTTTGTCAAACTCTCTCATTCCCTCCTTGTCACCAATGTGGCTCCTGTCTCATGTACAACTTAGTAGATGCTGTAGTTTGGATCTGTAATATTCCCAAAGGCCCATGTGTTAAAGGCTGGGTCTGCAGCCTGGAACAACTGCAAGGTGGCAGAAGGGTCTAGGTCATAGGGGTGTGCCTTGGAAGGAGACTGGGGACGCTGCCACCTCTTCTGTTTCTTTAGTTTCTTAGCCGCCATGAGGTAAGCATCCAACTCAACCACACACTCCCTGCCATGAGGTGCTGCCAAAGCAATGGGTCCAACTGACCATCAAGAGAAATCTCCAAAATGCTGGGCCAAGATAAACCTTTCCTCCTCACAAACTGATCATCTCAGGTTATTTGTTACAGTAATGGAAAGCTGACCGACATGCCAGATGATGTCAGTTAAGTCTTGCCTTTTCTCCATTCTATTTCAGGACTTCCTAGCAGATCTCTTTCTAAAACACACCCCTAAAACCAAAACCATGTTCTTCCCCAGTACTGGGGAACTGGACCCAAGGCCTAGTGCACACTTTGAAAACTCTCTACCACTGTGCTACTCCTCCAGCCCCTTTTTAAATTTTTTATCCTAAGACAGGTCTTGCTAGGTTACGCGGGCTGCCTATGGCCTCAAACTTGTGATCCTCCTGCCTCTGCTTCTGGAGTGACTGGAATTACAGGCATGTGACACCACACACAACCAAAACCAAGTTTTTAAAAATCTGACCACAAGGCCACTACTACCTGAGGATCACTTGCCCTTTGGTACAGATAAGAAAAAGCAAATAGCAATCAGACAGGAGAAGAATGGCCTTGAAACACAGTTCCACCAACAAGCACTCCAGGGGCATCAAGTTTTTTAACTTGACAGTGTTGAACTCAACTGCAAGATAAAATTCCCTAGCTGCTTACCACTGAAGCCAGAAATGGGAAAGTGCCCTGCATTACACTCACTGTTTGGTCTCATTTGCACATAGTAAAACTGTGTATTAAGATTTGGTTATCATCAAGCTGCCTTAGAATGTGGCCTTGCCATCAATGCTTCAGGTACCAGCCCACCTGGCTGCAATATTAATGCAGAAGATGGAGGCTGGGACTTTGGCATTGGTGCTGGGGTTTATGTGAATGTCACTGAAGATTCTTAGAAAACTAACTACAAATGCATTCTTATGTAACACAGGAGCCTCCCCAACTCATAAATGCCAATTTCCCACCGGGCTCCCAAAGGACGTCTACTTTTAGGCACAGTCTGAGAGCTCATGGATCTGTGCTTTGAAAAAATCTTGCAAAATATAAATCTACATCAGCATTTGGTCCAATTTACAACTGTGTTAGCCAGCTTTCCATTGCTGTGAGAAAATACCTGAGTTAATCAACTTATAAGGAGGAGAGGTTTATTTGGGCTCAGAGGTTTGGAGGTTTCAGTCCATGGTCATGGGGCCCCATTGCTCTGGAACTATACAGCAAGGCAGAACATCGTCGCAGGAGCACATGGCAGAGGAAGCACCTCACGGTGGCTAGGAAGCAGGGAGAGCAAAAGGAAGGGGGAGACTGTGGTCTTAATAGCCGCTTCGAGAGCACAACCCCAACCACGTAACTTCCTCCACCTGGGCCCCACTTCTTAAAGGTTCCACCACCTCTCAATAGTGCCACAGGCTGAGGACCAAGCATTGAATACACGGCCCTTTGGGGGATATTTAAGATCCAAACTACAGCAGCAATTCAGTACGCTGTCCTTGGGGCAGAAAGCCTTTAACCAATATGTGGGAAAAGATCAAAGTAGAGGGAAGACTTAAGGTGCTACTCACTGGCCGGACATGGTGGTGCATGTCTGTAATCTCAGGAACTCTGATGGCAGAAGCAGAAGGATCACAAGTTCAAGGCCAGAGGCAGCCTACATAATTTAGAGAGACCGTGTCTTCAGATAAAAAAGTTTAAAAAGGGTTTGGGGTACAGCTTAGCAATAGAGCACTGGCAAAGTCTGCAAGAGGCCCTGGGTTCAGTCCCCAAGTACTGGAAAAAAAATGCTACCCATTTTGTGAAATCTTATCCAGGCTCTCAATTGGACATACTAAATGATCAAGGAAAAGATGACCAGTTTCTTTTACATGGAAAGTTGCTCTCTGACAACTCTCCAGCTACCTACATAGAAAAGAAAATCTGTGCTGTTTTTAGATAACAAGAGGGTTATGATCTTAGCCAATACTTCACTGCAACCTTTATTACTGATCACATCAACCATCATGTGAGATAGCTGGATGCATAAAAAACTTCAGATGAGGAATCTCTTCAGGATTATAAAAGCTGTAATAAACAGGCACGCTAAGAAATAAAGATTTCAAAACACTGGATTTCAGAATAGTAAAAGAGCTGAATTCTATAGTTGAATCACCTTTAGAATAAATATATAAAACCTTAAAAAAAAATCTTAAAGCCAACGAGCATGAGATGAAGGCTCAATTCGCTGTGTAGATGTACATGTTGTGTATGTATGTGTATACATACACACACACATATGTATAAACTAATGAAATGAAATCCAGAGAAACCTTTCAGAATTGCCCTAAATTTCTAAGACCTCTTCTCAAATCATGTAAATTTTCCTTAAACACCAATCTCAGATAATTCTTCCTACTCAAGATTGTGGGTTTTCTGGTTTCTTTAATTGCTACAATTGCAATAGTATAATTTCCTTGTAACTTTCAAAACAAAAATAGTCTTTAGTACATTAAATAACCGTGGGTGCGTCTTGGAACACAAGTTCAATTCAAAGAGCACAAGAATAATCCAACATTTTTTCCTACGGAGGGGAACAATCCTAAATTCATAATAATGATTTTTTAAAAGCCTGTAATTTCTATATGTAGTTGGGGAATGATTGTACATCGATAATAAAAGGCACAGTGAGATAAGTAGAAAGAAATATACAGATTTAAACTAAATCTGTTAACGTAACTATCAAAGAAATATTTGCTGGTACTCATTTTTGCTTCTGGTACCTACTTATCGTCCTGATTCAAAAGCCTTTCCCAAATTAAACTTTTCTAAATGTGTTCCTTAAGAACTCTATTAAATGAGCCAGGTGCGGTGGTGTAGGCCTGTAATCCCAGTGGCTTGGGAGGTGGAGGCAGGAGGATCTCAAGTTCAAGACCAGAGGAAGTCTGTGTAACTTAGCGAGACCCTGCCTCAAAAAAACAAACAAATAAATAAATAAATAAAAATAAAAACATTTGGCTGAGGGTGCAACTCAGTGGTCCAGCGCTTGCAAAGCATGCAACCATAAGGCCCTGGGTTCAACCCCCAGTACCACAAAAAAAAAAAAAAAAAAAAAAAAAGAAGCCTATTAAATGATCCTTACATTAACACAAATTCTCAGATTATCAAATACTTCATAATCTATCACTGTGTTCCTAACAATTTGGACACTAGGCACCTCTGAAGTTCTTTCAACATATTTTCATCTGAAGGCACAAAGGATGCCCACTCTAACACCACAGGGCTGTCTGAACAGCCGAGCAAGTGATAAACCATAGTGACAGCCGGCTTCCAGGACAGCTCTGAAGAGTCTCATGTCCTGGCATTGCCACACTCACACGTTCCCTCCACAGTACCAAGGGCCCCTGTGTGGACAACAGGATAGCACAGAAATGATGGAGGGTGGCTTCTAAGGCTGAAGCATAAAAGATGTGGCTCCTGCCTTGCGTTCTCTTCTACCCCTCACGCTGGGCACAGCAAGGTGTGGTTCTGGGAGACACTCACCAGCCCACGTGCTGAGGCACCGAGGCCTCTTCCCAACACTAAGCACCAACCAGCCAGGCACGTGAAGCAGATGCTCCAGATAACTGCAGCCCATGGAAGATCCAGAACCAGAGCCGACCACGCGAAGCCACTCCCAGATTCCTAACCCACAGAAACCGCTCAAGAGGATGCTTCCTGTCCTTGTAAATCACCAGGGTTTGGGGGATTTTGCTAGGCAGCAACAGATAACACGGCAGCACACTCAGCAATGAGTAAGGAAATGTCTGTTTCAGTTTGCAAATGTGGATAAAGAAAAAAAATTACATGCTCGCTGCAGAGATAGGGCTTGGCGAGGCCTTGCTGTTTCTCTCCAGGATGAGGAAGGAATCGCTCTGAAGGAGCAAAGAGCAGTCTCCCAGGAAGAACTAAATACTGTGGTAGAAAATACCTGGGAAATAAGTACTGTTTTTCAACATCACGAAACGTGTATTTTGTTTGTTTGTTTGCTGATTAAAACCACAGCCAGCCAGGTATAGCAGCGCGAGACTGTAATTCCAGATACGCAGGAGGTTGAGACAGGAGGATCACATGAGCCCATGGGCAGCCTGGGTACCACATCTCTTTAAGGGAAAAAAAAAAAAAAAAAGTAGCCATTTCTCATCAGCTTCATCTTTTGAAATCACCACACAACCCGGCCCTCATGGGAACTTCCGACCCCGTGTTTCAAAGCCTGGGAGGTGGTGAGTTATCGACTGATGAGCGCAGTAAGTGTCTGACCATGTATTGTTTCCATTCTGACAAGCTAAGCCTCAAATCATAAAAGCCCAATTAGACATGTTTTTCTTATTTCTGTTCTTAGACACATTGTGAAGCTTTTTCTCCACACTTAGAGAGCCGCTGGTAGAGTTTAAAACCCAAAACATTACACCAGCCATCACACCAGAGAGGAAGAACAACAAAAGGCATCTAAAACCCCAACAACAAACACAGCAGCCAGAGAAACTAGTAAACTATTTTTGTGTGTTCTTTGTAGAGAAATGTCATAATGTTTGCAGCATTTAAAAATCCTTATAACTACTTTCACATGTTAGCCAGATGACATAGTCCTCCCCGTGCCAAGAATTTGACTGATCTTAAAAAAAAAAAATTACTCTCTCCAGATTAACACAGAATGTTCACGAAATCAATGCAAGTTCACACTCAAATGCTAAAAGGTAAGCAGGAGATATATTATATATATATACACACACACACACACACACATTTCTCCACACTTTCACATGATAGAATAAGTAAATTCACTTACATAGATCCTACACAAATAATGGCAAGAAAAAAGAATCCTAAATCACTTCTTAAAAATAATCAGATGGTCTTACATTTCAATAGTTTTAACTTTTCAAATTCCTTTTGTCCACACATATGTAGCAGTAGATTGGTATCAGGATCCTCAGTTTAGACAAAAGGAAACTAGAAGTCCAGGGTAGCAAACACGTGTGTACTAAGGCCAGACACCTAATAAATGTGAGCGAACTGTTCCTGGTGTAAAAGCAGGTGAGACAGACTGTGTGAGCGAGCAGTAGGACCTTTTCGGTACTTGGGGGTTGAATCCAGGGCCTTGTGCACAGCTGCAAGTGCGCTACCACTGGCCTGCCCACACAACCCGTTTTTTGTTTTTTATTTCAAATCAGGGTCTCACTAAGTTACACAGACGGCCTCTGATCCCAAACTTGCAATCCTCCTACTTCAGCCTCCCAAGTTGCTGGAATTACAGGCATGCAAAAATCTTGATTTTTTTTTTTTTTTTTAAAGACATCTCCTAATTTTTAAACAGTGAAGGTTAGGGGGAAAACCCTACAATCATTTAAAAATACTCTGTGAGTTACATAAAACTGGCAGGCTGCTACTTTCCAAATGGTGGCATTAACTGCTCATCTAAGATGGCACTGCTTGTTACTGATGGAGGAGGGCCTGCTGCGGAGCCCTTATTTATAGAAAAGAAATCATACTATCTAAAACAAGGACTGAGACCAGAATGGGATCCAAAATGCCAGAAAGCTTAACAGATCTGCAGTCAGGGATGATAAATGGTCAGCAGGCCATCTTTCTTGCTCTTTCCCAAGCTGTGAGCGCCCTGCAGGCATCCCGGGCAGCTGAGATGTCAGGTGCCCCTGGGTGAAGAGGGAAGAGGACCTCCTGACTGGCAGCTGTTTCTCAGGGCCCTGCTGGTTCTGCCCGAAGGCCTCGCTGCTGTTTACTGTTGCCTGCGTGCTGTTTGCCCTGCCTTTCACAAACACCCAGAAAGGAGGTCTGCCCAGACCTGGGTGTTTACACAGCCTCTGGCTATCCCACGTGCTCCCACCTTCTGGTCTGTTGCCCCATCTGGGCGGCTGTTTGCTGAACTGGCATCTGACCCACAGCTTCCAGGTCCTCATCTCTGCCCGCTTAACTCACCTCCCCCACCCCACCTCATCCCTTCCCCCGGTAGCCACCTTAACCTGGCACTGCTAACTGAGGCCAAAATAATTCAATCATTTAAAAAGTGCACCACAGGTTCAAAAGATCTTCATTAAATAACAAATAAAGTCCCTGAGCGCTTAGTATAACTGCGGAGGCAACCTCAAATTCAATGCAATTCAGGATTCTCCTCACAGAGTGCTGAGTTAATATATTCTTAGAATTTAATTAGTATTATAATTTTTCATATAAATGTTTATAAGGTAAGCCATTCTAAAGGCTATAAAAACTACTTAAAAATAAAATATAATAGAGTGATAAATTTTAACCAGAGAACCTACATGTGACCATAATTAGCTCTAATAAGTAATTTATTAAACACTAGAGGAAAGCAAATTTGCAAACTATGTGCCAAAGGTTTGCCTGTGCCATGTATCTTACACTGAAAATGCTCTGCATGTATTTTGCACACAGAAAAACCTTAGAAACAAGGCCTACTTTTCCACAATAGCCCTCAAAGTACATCCGGCCTATGGGAAAGCTAAATACTGTGTGTCTGCCAGAAAACCTAAATGCTGTGGCACTAAGATGTGGCCAAAGTTGATAATCGGGAAGACAGAATAGCAACTTCATTCTCATTTAATTTAAAAACAGATTTAAAGTATGCAAAACATGTCGAACCAGTAAAAAGGGAATGACATTCTATGAATGTTTAATTTGCACCAGATACTACCTGAAACGAAATTGAAAGCCAACTCAATCTGAAACCAAACCATCAAACTCCATCTACCATACAGCAGCCTCTTCCAAGTATTTCTTTTTTCTTTTTCCTATTTCTTTCTTTCTTTATTATTATTTTTTTTGTGTGTGGAGTGTGCTGGGAATTGAACCCAAGGCCTTGTACATGCTAATCTAAACCACTGAGCTATGCCCCAGCGCCTCAAATAACTTTTTTTGCAACTAGAAATTATTAATGTTTATACCTACTATTGTACAAACATACCACCATTTAAAAGTACACATTGAAATAGCAACTTTTTCTAAATTTCTCAAGGGTACCATTACAGGTACTATTATAGACATGACATTTCTTGTAACAAAATGAGAAAAGTTCAAATTGTTATTCTCAAAATTCCCCTTTAATCATAAACTTTTTGAAAAGCATTTACCTTTCCACTTAAAATTTTCACCTTTTTTTTTTTTTGCGGTACCAAGGGTTGAACCCAGGTTGAACCCAGAGCCCCGCGCTTGCATGCTTTGCAAGTGCTGAACCGCTGAGCTGTACCCCCAAGCCCATATTTTTACTTTTTTTTTGAGACAGGGTCACGCTAAATTACGCAGACGGCCTCTGGTCTCAAACTTGCAATCCTCCTTCCTCCAACTCTGGAGCCACTGGGATTATAGGAGTGTGCCACCACGCCTGGCTAAATTTCACCTTCATTTTGAAGTGACAGGTTTAGTGCCACCTCAAAATGTGGCTAGGTAAGAGTCATTGACTTATTACAGAACAGAGCAGCAAACATCACTTCATGAAACAACACAGTACACCTGTCTTCTGGTAAAAGAAAACCTCATGCATTTTTTTTTTAAGTTCCTCAACTCTTTCACTGTGGTGCGAAAGATTTTTAGCTTCGCTCTGATTTGTTATCAAAGACTCCACCATTCAGATGGCTGAACGGATAAAGCCATTTCCCAGGCCACATAAAGAGCGATACTTCTGACGTCCACTGAAGACAAATGCAGTCAGGTTGTCTGCCCTTCTCGCCTCCTGTAACAACACACAGGAGGCCTGACCACTTCAGGAAAGGCTGACCAGGAGGGGCTGGCATGACAATTCATATTTTGCAGTTTTGTGAATCCTAACTTCTTTTCTCTTTATGATTAAGAGAAATGGGTGTATTGATGCTTTATTCCTATGTCCTAAAAGGTCATCTCACATCCTCTCTCCATCCCATATTAAGTCCTTCCACACATAAAAGAATGAGCAGAACATGATTCCTTTCAAAAGCCCAGAATTAGAAGGACAGATAAAGGGAAACAGTATTTGGGATATTTTCTTTTCTTTCTTTCCCTCTGTTTTTTGCAACGGTGGGAATGGAACCCAGGGCCTCTCACTTGCATGCTCTGCTACCACCGAGCTACACCTGGAGCTACACCTCCAGCCCAGGAACTGTTTCTTGTTAACAATTCTTCCTCCAGATTTTTTGGCTTTGTTTTAACATCACCACTCCAAGTCAATCACTAAAAAGCTTCACTACCTCCAAAATAACTCCAGAAAAAGTTATCAGGATGGCAGATCAATTTATAGGGAATTATCATTCATCTCTATAAATCTTTAGTTCAAGGGATTTAATAGGTTTCAAACAGATCAAAGCCTCACTTATTTAGATTAAAGCTTTATCTTTTGAAGTGTCTATATTATATCTTGACACTCCTTTTCTACTATTAATAAATTTACATTTCTTAGAGGTCTTTCCCCTTCTTTCTCACCAAGTGGTCATTATGCCTCCAGCTCCCCCTTCAGCCAGCCCTCATGGCTGCAAAAGGCTTTTGTCACAGCCAGGAGCTTTAATCTCCCTGCAAGCTGCTGCTAACTCAGCAGAGTAATACACTCAGTGAACGGCCCAATCAGCTCACCCAGCTGCTTTCCTAACCAATCCTATGGGTACTTGCGAGTTGAACACAGGGCCTCACCTCTCAAATATTTTACAAGTGCTCTACCACTGGGCTGCACCTCCAGCCCATTGCTTATTTTTTATTTTGAGACAGGGTGTCACTAAATTGCACAGGCTGCCTCTGGCCTCGAATTCACATTCCTTCTGCCTCTGCTTCCTGAATAGCTTTGATTACAGGCATGTACCACTGTGCCCGCCTCTGGAAGGCTTCCTAAGTCTAAATATATTAACTATAGAAAAAAATGAGCTTCTGTGCACCAAAATCAAATCACAAACAAAGTCAAATTTACACCAAACTGGGAACAAACATGTTAACAAATTGTCCATAAATACGCCAAATATAGCACAGTGTCCGGTACGGTTTCATGTGCTGTACACAGGGTCGCTATGAGTTGGACTCAACTCGACAGCCCCTAACAACAAGAACATGTCAAGAGGTTACTTTTTTTACTCGTAGTTATAAGACACCACCAACAGGATGGGGGCATAGCTCAGTGGTAGAATATGTGCTTAGCATGCATGACTGCCCTGGTTTCAATCCTGAGCCGATCCGCCCCCCCAAAAAAATAAAATTAAAAAAAGCAGCAAGGTCTTAAAAGAGTGATTTCTTATTTGCAAAATTACCTAGTGTTCTGTTTTTGTTTTAAAGACAACTCTGAGTTCCTGTGGTGCCCATGGCCACCTTCTAAAGCGTTCTTCACCCTAAAATCAGCATAGCTGGCTCCTCCCAACTCCACTGTCTTAGAGACGTCTCATCTGACAGAAGAAAAGCGACTGACCTGCTCTGCACACTGTCTCTGGGATGAAGCTGCTCCAGCCATCCAGCCTTGCTTTTGGGTGGTATAAAGGCAGGACCCCAAAGCAGCCTTGCCCCTTTTGCTGCCAAACCAACGCCATTTCTCCAAGGCTTCCTTTCGTGCTTTCTGAACCCCAAGAATATTTTCTGTCCAGGCAGCATGACTGACTTCAATCCACGAGGTTCCTCTCCCCAGAGGCTGGCCAAGTAATGGGATGCAATGTCCCAGTTACCTCATCCACCTTGCCATCCTCTTTCTCTTGGGGCCCTACACAGACTTCTCTTTTTCATTTTTTAAAGGATTTTGCAGCAAACACAATAAACACCAAACAACAACCCCGCTGAGGAAATCAAATTTTAAAAGACATCATCTACAGCCTATGTTTCAAGCTCGGGAATGATGATAGTAAAACTTGGTTTTCTTAGATACATTTCTCTCAACTGCTGTTGTGAGCACAAAAAGGAAAACAAACAGAAAGACCTTCATCGTGGGTGTTCATGAGATCCTTTAAACATTAAAAAGGAAATTAAATTTGCAGGTGCAATTTCAACTAGTTCCATCAATTTTTGACCTAATCTTTGTAAATTCCAGATTGTCAAACCGTGTATCAGAAAAAATAATTTTATAGGTGTGGTGGTGAGGGGCGGTAAGGCTTGGGCTGGGAACATAGCTCAGTGGGAGAGAGCTTGTCTAGCACATCGAAGCCGTGGGTTGGATCCCCACTGCACGTGGGGCAGAGCGGGGAGCACCAAGGAGGAACTCATGGGAAGTACTCCCAAAACAAACCATTTCTTTCCTTTTGTTAATTTAGGAGAAAAACTATGACACTCAGGGTGGGGTGGAATAGAAGAAACATCAGCAAGCTATTTTCATGCATTGGGTAGAGACACTCTCTGCCTTATCATCAAACAGATGGGAGGCCTGACCCTGTGGGAGTTTTAAACTACCTCAGGAAAAAACGCATCTCTAGAAGCTCCTGAAGATGAACGCACTAGGTGAGAGATAAAATCTAATTCTTTAAAAAAACAAAAAGCTTTGGCTGGAAGTGCAGCTCAGGGGTAGAGTTCTATCAGGAGCAAGGTCCTGGGTTAAATCCCAGGACCGCAAAATAAAGAAATAGATAAATAATAGATATCTTCCAATATAATACCAATAAATGAAATCCGTAACTCTTATGTAGATGCTGTCTCTTCCAAAGCACCTGTTGGTGTAGGCGACCCACATACTGTGTCACCCGTTATCCTACAATGCTGAAGTGCCATTGACTTGCCAGGCATCTTGGTGAGAATGGAGATGAACTTGCGGGGGGGGGGGGGGGAACCTGCTTATAATCAAATTATCCCCCACATGTCTGTCAGCTTGTTGTGCTGTGGGAACGGACTTGTGTGTTGCTGTGATGCTGAAAGCTATGCTGCCAGTATCTCAGAGACCAGCAAGGCCACCCATAGGCAGATTTTAGCTGAGCGTCCAGATTAAGACAGACTAGGAAGGACCTGATAGCCTACTCCTGAAACAATTAGCCATTGAAAATTCTATGAATAGCACAGAAGCACTGTCAAAAATGGTGCCCAAAAATGAGCCCCTCAGGCTGAAAGATATTCAAGAAACAACTAGAGAAGAGTTACCTCCTCAAAGTAGAGTCAACCTTAATAATAGGAATGGAGGAAAGCCCAAGACCACCTATTTGCTGATGTGGCATGACTCAAATTGAGAAGAAACATAGTGACTGCAACAATGGGTTCAAACAGAAAAAGACTGTGCGAATCTCACAGCGTTGGGTAGTGTTTCCTATGGTATCTATGAATCAGGTTTGACTTGATGGCACCTAACAACAACAACACCTGCAGCTGTAGCCCTGTGGCAGCCGATCCCATCAGATCTCGGAAGCTAAGCAGGGTCAGGCCTGGTTAGTACCTGGATGGGAGACCGCCTGGGAACACCAGAAGCTGTAGGCTTGGGAGAAGGACCTGGCAACCCCCTCCCAAAATCAATCTGCCATTGAAAACCCTATGAACAGCAGAGAAGCACTGACAATAGTGTTTCCCCTGTTGGACAGAGGGTCACTATGAGTCGGATACCGACTCGACGGCACCTAACAACAACAACAACATAAATTATAAAGCACTCTTACCTTGTGGGATGCACTTTGGGTTTGTTTTGTTTTGTTTTTAAATCAATAGTGGTTCTGACCCCGATAAAGTGAATACACAACTCACTAAATAGATCGTGAGTTAATAACAGCAGCTTGGTGGCATTATTTGCTAGCTTTAAGGGCTATACTGCATCAACTTTTTCACAGTGGGTGGTTAGAAAATTTTAATTGGGCAGTTTTAGGTTCACAGCAAAATTGAGTGGTAGGCACAGCCATCCCCCTCAGGCCCTTTGCCCCACTTAAGCACAGTCCCCAAACTGGTCAGTTTTTAAAAATCAAGTATGTTCCCTCTGGAAACAAAGACATTATCTTAGAAAAAGAGATTTCAAAATTCCAACCCTAAATTTAAAAAACCACAGTTACATGCATTTTCACGGATACATCAGAAAACTAGCTAAGTACTTACCATATAACATCCAACAAGGAAAGCAGCATTAGCTTGTTTTCTCTGATCAGAGCCAGTAAAATGAATAATCTTCTTCCTTAACATTGTAATGGACTACATAAAAATAAATAGCTATTAGTACTTTCTTTGCAATTGCAAATTTCCTAAAGTCTTACTCTGTGATTAAGATAAATTCCAAAAGTGATATGCCAGTTGCACAATGGAAAAAGCAAATGCTGTATTACTCTGTACCCCACCAACATTTATCAATAAAGGGAAAAAATGGAAAAGAAAAAGAAAAAGAAAAATTCCAAATCTCACAACAGATCAGCATTCAGGTGATCAAGATCTTTAAGAAGATTAACATTGCTACCCACAAATTCCAGGACCCTTTCCATGGAAGACATATTCTGAAAGTAGGAGGACCTTACAGAGAAAAGGGGATGTGAATGGATACATGTTTAAAGGCAGACTACCTCTGGGGTGTTTCAAAGAGGCCCCTGAGGCTGTAAAATCAAAACCTCTTAACACTATGAACAAAGACTGACGATCTCCAGAGAGGACAGAGCCACTGAACAGTGCTGCGCTCCCCTGCAGCTGGACAGGAGTTAGCCACACTCATAATCAGGACATAATCTACAACGGGTGAAAGAGGAAATAGAAAGAGTGTCTCTCCAAGTCTAAAATCAGGGCTGGGAGGGTGGCTGAGTGGTACAGTGCTTGCCTGGCATGTGCGAGGCCATGAGTTCGATCCCCAGCACCACAGCAAAAAGTAAAAATAAAAAAGATGATGTATGAAAAAAGACATAAGAAGCTGGAAAAGGTGATGTGAGAAATCTTTTTCTTTCTCACTATTTTTTAAGAAATCTATTCCCCTAACTAGCCAGGCATGCATGCGGGTAATCCCAGAGACTGGGGAGGCAGAGGCAGGAGGATCTCAAGTCCGAAACCAGAGGCAATCTGCATAACTTAGCGTGACCCTATCTCAAAAAAAAGTAAAAAAATGGACTGGGGTGCAGCCCAGTGGTCCAGCACTTGCAAAGCATGCAAGTGCAAGGCCCTGGGTTCAACCCTCAGTACGGCCAAAAAAAAAAAAAAAAAAAGGAAAGAAAAATCTATTCCCCAAACCATTAAATTAAAAGGGTATACAAAAAAAGAGGAAAAATAATCCATGCTGCTATATACCAGACCAGTGAGTGAACCAGGAAGGAGATTGCAGACGCAGCAAGTGCAAAAGGCACAAGGAGACTCTTGGGGGCACAAGTGACACTTGTATTCTTGATCTGCTGATAGAATGACAACCCAAGGAGAAGTCACTTGGTGAAAATTCACCCCCCTTTACGTGATCTGTACATATTTCTGGATGTGTACTATACTTCACTACAAAGTTAAAAAATATATATATGGAACTAAAAAAGCAAAAGCAAGGAGCTGACGATCAGTTAGCACTTGTTTAGCTGCGCTTTATTTACTGACACCAGGAGAGATAAATTCAGAGCTGGAATTTGGCTCAGTTGGTAGAGTGCTGCGCTGCAGTGTCTGAGGTCCCAAGTTCAATTCCCAGCACCGCACAAATGGGAGAAGGATGTGGCAATCCACTCCCAAGGCAATCCCGAAACAGCCATGGAAAGCCCTATGAGGGTCGCTATGAGTCGGATACCAACTCAAAGGCACTTAACAACAACAACAACAACAACAAGGATGGGAGAGGATATATATACTCAGCTCAAAAATCACACATTGCCTGGCTGCTGCCGGCGCTTCAGGGGTCCAGTGGTGCGGTGCTCCATGATGAGCGCGCACACAGCGACCTTCAATGAGTCTGCACATGAGAGACCCGAGGTGATTCAAAAACAGAAACAAAACCCCAACAGCCATCCGGCTGTAGAAGCACAAGTCACTCTTCGTTCAGACTTTCGGTGCAGTTTTTAATCACTATTAACTGAATGTTTTAAGTCAGCTTGGATGGGCAACACACTACAAGGTGTTCTAGCAAACTATTCTTTAAAAAAAAAAAACAAAAAAAAAACAACAACAAGATGCATTCTTGGTTGACCCAAAAGATAAAAGTCCACAGCAGGCTAGGCACAGAGGCAGGGAGGGGGAATACTTGTCAAAATCAAAGCAAAGGAACAAAAGTTGGAAGGAGAGGGAATTATTTTTAGTTTCCTAGTCCTGTGGGAAGCAAGACTGCTACCAGCAAGTGGAAAAAGGGGAGGGAGAGACCCAAACGCATCATCGTGTGTCTTCCTGTTTAAGAAAGAGTCTCCACCTCTGTATAAATTTGTAGTGAATACAGGTTGAGGCTTAAAGAGAAAAATGTCTCCCTTCCCCATAGATTTTTAATTTTGATAAATTAAATTTAATATAAAAATTAATTTTATGCCTTTTGTATAGCTGTCTGGCAGCTGATCTACTGAATGGTTGCTTTTTCTTTTTTAAATCCTCCTGCTCCCAAGTGCAATATTTTCTACTTGACGGTTTCTAGTAACTAACGTGGAAGTGCTAGCAAGTAGGACATAAATACTTCTTATTGTGTCTGACCAATAACTCAACGTTTTCAAGTGAAGGAATAGGGTCTAAGTTCAAACCAACAGAAACACACCATTGTAACTCTCAGAGATGCGGTCTGAAGGATACACGGCTGTACTTACTTCTCGTACTCTTGAATCATGGGTATAAAGGGTCAGAGTGAGTGAAGAGGCACAACTAGTGGCATACCATGGGAATGTCAAAATTGGAAAGAAAGTGAAACACCGTCCACGCTTCTTCTCAGTTTGCTAATGCTCCCTTATAAGAGTGAGAGCAGAAAGATCAATGGCCAAAACAAGGGAACATTTTCTCTTTTAGCTTCAGTTCCCACTAGCTCAGACACCAGGCTTAATTAACAAATTTCCATTTTGACTTTTTAAGTGTTTGAGCACCATCAACGCAAATCAAAAATAAATGACTCAAACCTTTCCATCCAAACTCTAGGAAACAGAAAATGGGTACAGTGGTGCACACCTCTAATCTCAGTACTCAGAGGCAGGAGGATCGGGAGTTCTGAGCCAACCTGGGCTTCAGGGAGACCCTGTCTCAAAATCCAAACCAAGAGGAACAAGTATATAAACTATGGCTTTATAAAACAAAAAACATGTATGTCCTAAATATTACTGCAGTGAAAAACAAGACTTTCATATTTTCAACACTTCCTAAAAACTTGTTTTAGTAAGAAAATGTATAATTTTGTTTGTTTGTTTATTCTTTGAGACAAGATACTACTATGTAGCCTAAGCTGGAGTCAAACTCAAAATTCTCCTGCCTCAGCTACTAAATGCCAGGATTACAGGCATGTGCTATATGCATGGCTCAAAACTATATTTTTTGCAGAGAAACAGCACTTTCATTATTTTTTGAATTTTTAAAAAACTTTTAAAAACAGGAAATAGGTCTCCTTTACTTTTCTCTCCAAGATTAAGCAAACAATAATTACTTATCAAATAAACCTTAAGTAGAAAGACTTTACCTTGAGTTTCTTATTTATCTTGCAACAATATCTGTAAACCATTGCCAGATTGAGCGGTCCAAAATCTGCATAGAAGCTTTAAAAATGAAAAATCAATACATGTATGTAGATTCTGTATGCTCTGAATATAAATGCCATCTGGGGGTCTATAAGATCACATTATGACAAGAAAACACCCACCAAAACAAACTGACATGGGTCATACAATTCAAAGTACTGCCTAACTAGTAGAAGGAATACTCCGGTCAATAACACCTATGTAAATAAACAACTAGCAGGCTGGAGATGTCGCTCAGTTGCACACTGCGAAACTAGTGAAGGAAGGAAGGAAGGAGAAAGGAAGGAAGAAAGAGAGACAGAGAGAGAGAGGAAGAAAGGAAAGAAGGAAGGAAGGAGTAAAAAAAAAGGAGAAATATTTTTTAAATGAAAAAAGAGAAGCAAGTGCGGCAGTGTAAACCTAACCTCAGTTACCTGCTTAATTAAGTTGTTCTTGCATACTTATTTCCCACTGGCAAAACCAGTATCTTACACACATTTATATCTTATTGCAGCAATGCAGTGCAAACTATTACAAAATTAAATCCAAATGGTTAAATGTAAGAAGGTTCTTTTTTCCCTAAAGAGCTATTCTATAACCAAGAGTTTTTAAGAAGCATCTTACAATAAGCAATCAACAGATTTGTAATTTTCCAAGGCTACTTTATTTGTAAACATACCTTTAGATTCTTCAAACAGAAAAAGAGTTACAATCTTTAAAAAAGCAATACTTACTTCTCATATTCAAGTTCATTATCTATGCAGAAATAGTGTTCATTCGATGCACTCTTTGGTCTGCTGTAGAGAATGGCAAAACAAAGGCGATCTGAAATGGAAAAATTGCAATGTTCCTTCCTTCAAGTTATTAGCACGTTTCCTATGTCATGACGCAACTGCTTTTCAGATAAAGTGAACGGCTTTTTTGTTTGTTTGTTTGTTTTGGATGGTAAGGGCAGTAATGGGTAATTTCAAAATATTCTGGCTCTTTTGATAGATAATAATAAATAAGCTTTTTCCCCTCCAATACTGAGGAGTTGAACCCAGGGACTTTTGTGTACTTTGCAAGTGCTTTATCCCTGAGCTGCACCCCCAGCACCTTTTTTTTATTTTTTATTGAGGGTCTCTGGCCTTGAACTTGGATCCTCCTACCTCGGCCTCCAGAGTCACTGGGAGCTTTTAGTCATAAGTTTCAATATTGCTAAGTGACATTTGATGTAGTGATATGGTTTGATTTCTGAAGGAACCTTTCAGCATCAAACTCGAGTTCCCCAGAGACTAAGAAATTTCAGAAAACAGCCGTATGCACTTGATGGCTAGGCACCAAATGCATATCGAGTTTCTAGATGACTTGTGTTGTTTACAGGACATCCTAAAAATTCATTTCAGTAGGAAACTGTATTTATTTAAGAGACAGAATGCTTTAAAATTTGCTCCAAAATTACCACTTACAGAGAAAGAACAAAATAAACCATATGTTTATCCAACTGTTGTCAGGAATCCTTTTTTTTTTTTAATTGGAATCACTACTTTGGGTTTCTTACAATTAAGACAAATTACGGTTGAAACAGAAGCAATGACAGGTGTCTGCACCATGAGACAGATGAACTTGGGTTGCGTAAGTGCAGTTAGGTTCAGCGGTGGTGTTCGGAACTTCCACCCTCACGCCCAAAGAAATTGCCTAAGAATCCTCCACGAACAGCCATCGCAATGTCTACCAGCAGGAACCCTGGGCGTCACGGAATCCTTACACTCAAAACTCGCCCAAACCAAGAACGGCCTCTAAAATCCATATACTGTCAGCAGAGCCAGCGGCCCTAAGAAGCTAAGGGCGTCAGCTGGGGCATCCTTTCCTCAAACGGAAACTTCAACTTTTTTTGTCAGTCTGCACCTCAGGCAGCTGCTTTATTTCCCTGTAAACTCTGCTGACCACGGCCCGCAGCCACGCACACTGAGCTGGCGATAGCGCGCATTCCTTCCCAGCCACCCACCACCGCGACCTTCGATCCCGGCGCGAGGGGCTCCCGGTGGGGTGGCGGGCACGGGAGGCGGGACGGACCTGGGGCGTGGGTGTCAGGACACAGAGTCCTAGCCACACAGATGCAAGGACTCGGGACTCGCCCCAAAGCCACCTCCCCGCCCTGGCCAGGGGCCCCGGGTGGCCACCCACGCGCGGGAGATGACAGCAGCTCCGAGCTCAAAGGCCCCCCTTGGCCGGCAGTCAGGGCTTGAGGGGTGCAGGCCGGCGCCCCAGCCCCCACTCACCTTTGATCACCTCGGCCACCAGCGGGGCCCCCGCACCCGCCCGGCTCATGACGCCGAAGCATCTGGACGGAGCGGCGGGGCGGAGGGTGACGACCACACCCCCGGGTCGGAAGGCAGGAAAGTTTAAAGGGCCGCGCCCCGCGCACTGCAACGGCCTGGGCGACAGGGGGCGCCAACCCGGAAGCCCCATGCTCCGCACCCCGTCCCCGCACCCCAGCAGCGCCCCTCGCCGGACGGGGTGCGGCTGCGCGCCAGGGGGCTGGGCGTCCCGGCCCCACACAGGGGGCACCCCGCAGTCTCCCCACGATCGGAGGACTTCACGGGGCGGGTGGGCCCCGCGAGGCATCGGGCGGTAGCGGGGACCCAGGGGACTGCGCAGATCTCGCCAGGTCCTCAGCAGCCTGGCGCCACCCCGGCCTGCGCTTGGGCCACGCGCATCGCTGAAGCCAGGGGGCGCTGCAGGCGCACGGGGCAGCGGCCAGGAGGCTTGGGATGGCCCGCACCCCACCTCCAGGGAGGCGTGCGGCTAAGCCCCGCGCAGGGCCAGGCGCAGCACCCTGCGGTGGGGAGCTGTGACTCACAAGGCTTAAAGGGAAGGCTCACACTCGGGTCCTCCACGCACCCCTCTCAAGGTACTGGGATGGTTCAAAACTAAAACTTCCTGACAACCATTCAACATGCTAACTTGAAGTGAAAAAATTTAATACACAGTAGGAGTGTGATCCCAATTTTGTTATATAATTGGCGCTGGGATTGTGGGATCCTGTTCATTCTCTCCCATGTTCTTCCAAGTTTTCTACAGAAAAGTATTAACTTTGTGTGTGTGTGGTACTGAGGGTTGAACCCAGGGCCTCGCGCTTGCATGCTCCGCAAGTGCTGGACCACTGAGTTGCACCCCCAGCCCATTTTTTTTTTACTTTTCTGAGACAGGGTCTTGCTAAGTTACAGGCGCGTACCACCATGCCCGGTGTATTAACTAATATTTCAAGAAAATATTGTCTATGACTTGCCCAACCAGAGAAGAAGCAATACAGTAGCAAGCCTTTCGCAAGACATGCAGTATGTGGCCCTTTTTGCCTCAAAAGAAAACCTGCCTAGTTTCTAACCTTATTATAAAATTCCGCACGAATAAGACTTCAAATGTTTAAAAAAAAAAAAAAAAACTCTTTCATCCTTCTAAGCAAGACTTTTTGTCTAAGTGACAGAAAATCTAAAAGCCATGAGAATCAACTGCTAAATACACATTTTAGAAGAGATGAACTGGAAAGAAGATTTAAAATTCATCTCAAGAAGATATCCAACTTCAATTTTATGTGACAGCAAAAATAATAGAAACTCAATTTTTAAACTTTGAAGTATTTCTTTTTCCTCATACTGGCAAAACCAAAAGAGTTTGATAACCACCGTCATAGGAAAACTTTGGGCCAACAGGCACTCACACACTGCCTGTGGGGAGAAGCAGAAAGGGACAATCTCCACGAAGGGGCACAAAAGAGCAATCTGGCAGAAAACTTCAAGACTGAGAGTTGAAAACTGCCAAAATAGGCTGTCGAGTAGTGCCAGTCACCTGTGTGGAAAGCCTAGGTCCCCTTGCACAGCAGATCCCTAGCAGAGAAGAAGCTGCTGGTAGTGGGTGTCCTTAGAGCCAGAAACAGGGAGTCTGGAAAATAGAGAAAGACAAGAAAGATGGATGCCTTTTTATAGCTTTTTAACTTGGACCCATATATTAGTAACTTCTTTCGGTTTCTGTCCATCTCTTGAAATTCCAGGGATTTTTTTGTTGTTGTTGTTTTGTTTTGTTTTGCTTTGTTTGCAGTACTTGGGGTTGAACCACAGGCAGTTTGAGACAGGGTCTCACTAAATTGCAGAGGCTGCCTCTGGCCTCGAACTCGCAACCTTGAACTTGCAATCCTCCTACCTCAGCCTCCTGAGTCTCTGGGATTACAGTATGTGCCATAGCACCCAGCAATTCCAGGTTCATTTTTTAAAATCCCAATTAAAACCATGAAAGTACCTAGATAGAAGTGGGAAGAGATTGTCCTCCCTAGTGCAAACCTGAAATTAATTTTCTAAGAATATTTTTTATATTGCAGAGGGTAGAAATCACTGATTTTTGATGCCAATAGTCTCTCAACAGAGCAGTATTGCAATAAACTGCTACCGAAACTAGGATCCTGGATTAAAGGCCATTTATTAGCAATCTGAAGATAGACACAGGGCTCCCTACAAAGGATTGCTTAAAGGTCTGTGATTAACCTTATAATCCTATTGTACAGCCACATATCACCCCTTTAATGTTTTTGTTCTCTTAAGAAGAGAAAACTAAAATACAGAAGCACTAAGTCTCTGCCTGCAAATCCCTGTCACACATCACAACTCCTGTTCCTCTGACTCATATGATACAGGAGAAAGAATTACATTTCATGGCTTCAAATGCTGATAAGTATACTTAAAATCTAGTGGTGGGGGTGTAGCTAAGTGGTCGAGCGCTTGTTTAGCAGCTATATGACCTTGGATTTGATCCCCAGCACCAAAAGTTGTAAAAATTGAAAATCCCTTCTTCAGCCTAGTTTGTCTGCAGGTCTGATTTCACCTGAGCCTCTGGTTGGCTACCTCTTCCTTTAATAAATATTTGTTAGAGAAATGAAAAACACTTTCCTGCATAGTAACTAGCTATCTAGGGATAATTAATTATAGAACAGACAATGGTTATGTTCTAAACCAACTGAGAAGCAGGTAAGAGTCAGGTAGGAATTACAGGACAGCACTGTGGTCACCCCTTAGCCTCCATTGCACCTTCTGAGGTTTCAGTTAACCACAATCCAAAAATATTACCATGGCATGATGAGGAATTAAGGTATTTGGGGGGGGGAGGAGAGGGAGCAACCATATCCATGTACCTGTTATTGGTCTACTGTTATAATTGTTCTAGTTTATTAGTTGTTGTTGTTGTTGTTAGGTGCTGTCGAATTGGTATCTGACTCATAGCGACCCTCTGTACAACAGGGGAAACACTATTGTCAGTGCTTCTCTGATGTTCATAGGGTTTTCAATGGCAGATTGATTTTTGGAAGGGGGTTGCCAGGTCCTTCTCCCAAAGTTTATTAGTAGCCATTGTTAACCTTCTACTGTGTCTAATTTACTTATTAACTTCATCCTAAGTATATATGCTTAGCATATATTTATATGCTAATATAACATATATGCTAAGAGTATATATAGTATAAATATGCATATATACTATGCAGTAGCATCAAGGTTTTCACTGGGAGTCTTGGTATATACCACCCAGAATGGAATAAATGGGGAATATTGAATCTACTTGTTAATGGAAAAAAATTAAAGAACTCTATCTTGGAACAAGAGATGCAGTGAGCTTCCTACACTCTTTTTTTTTGTTTCCCCAAGTGCCAGGGGTTCACCCCAGGGTCTCGCACATGCAAGGTGAGTGCTCTACCACTGAGCCGCACCTCCAGCTCCGTTTTTTATGTTTTACTTTGAGACAGGGTCTCAAAGTCCTAAAGGGAAAATCTGAGAGAAACCTACAGGAAAACAATAATAAAGGGTTAACAACACGTAAAAGGTTCCTACAAGGCAATATACAACCTAATGAAAAAATATATATATATATACACATACACACACACACACACACACACACACACACACACGAGGATCATTTCAAAAAAGGAATACAAATGGTCAAAAGCACATGAAGAGAAAATTAATCTTACCATTGGCTTAGCACACAAAGTAAAACCACCAGGCACAGTGGCACATGGGCCTGTAATCTCAGCAACCCAGGAGGCTGAGGCTGACGCAGAAGGATTGCGAATTTGGGGCCGTGGCAGCCTGCACAACTTAGCAAGGAAGGATGGAAGGATCTACCAACATGAACAGATTATAGGAGAAAGTCACATTATTACCTCACTACACACTCACAGAAAAGGGAATCATTAAAATTAATAATCTACACTGGAGGTATAGCTCAGTGGTAGAGCACCTGCCTACCATGTGTGAGGCCCCGGATTGGATCCCCAGTACCACTAATTAATTAATTAATTAATTAATTATAAAATGTATACTCATTCACAAATCTTTGCATAACAGGGCTGAAAGGGAACTTCTTCCCCTGATAAAAGATTATCTTCCAGTTACCTGTTGGAAATATGCTTCCTGCCTAACTTTCGAAGCATACACCTGAAATACAAAGCAAGACATAAATTCCCACTATTGTTATGTCTATTTAACAGTGTAACAGCAGGAGGTGCTTTCTGATGTCAATATAAGAAAAAGAAGTGAACTAGAAAGGAAGAAACAAAATTATCCTCATTTTCAGTGATTTTCTATCTAGAAAATACAAAGGAATCTATAGACAAATGATCAGAATAAACTAATACATAAAAACACAGAGCTTTTCTATATCACCATGTTAACCAACAATGAAAAGGCATGGAAAATAAAAGATACACATATCCTTTACAGGTAAGTAGGGAAGAAATAAAGCAGGTATACTAACAGGCAGATTCAATATCACAAAGATGAGAATTTCCCTCATACTGATTCTGATCAAAATCTCAACAGACCTTTCCATGAAATCTGACAAGCTAACACTAAAATTAATCAAGAAGAACTGAGAACATTTTGAAAAAGAACAAGGAGTCCTTGCCCTACCAAAATATTATAACCGACAATACTCCAGGCAGCTTTGGCACAGCGTAGCATTGGCACAGTTGTAACTGATGAAAGGTAAACAGCCCAGAAACAGTCACAGATATGCAGAAAGAGCATAGCGGCCTGACATGGCATTTCATATCATTGGGAGAAGAAAATTCAGTCCATGGTGTGGGGACAGTTGCCTGTCCATATTGTTGGGAGTAGGGGAGGCAGGATGTTCGATCCCTACCTCATTCCATATACTACTGTCCCCCAAAGAAAAACATCTCAGGCAGGTTAAAAACCTAGACATAAAAAGAAAACCTTTCATTTTTTTTTAGAAGGAATATAGGAAAGTAACTTCTATCACCCCCACGGGTCTGTCAGTTTGCCATACTGTGAGGATTGGCACGTTGCTGTGATGCTGAAAGCTATGCTACCAGTATTACAGACACCAGCAGGGTCACCCATGGTGGACAGGTGTCAGCTGAGCAGAATAAGACAGACTAGGGAGAAGGATCTGGCAGCCCACTCCTGAAACAATTAGCCATGGAAAACCCTATATGAGTTACAGAGAAACACTGTCCGATATAGTGCTGGAAAATAAACCTCCCGGTTTGGAAAGCATTCAAAAGACGACTGGGGAAGAGTTGCCTCCTCAAAGTTGAGTCTACCTTAATGACGGAAATGGAGTAAAGCCCCAGGGACCTCCATTTGCTGATGCGCCACAACTCAAAATGAGAAGGAACAAGCAAACATCCATTAATAATTGGAATGTGGGGTGTACATAGAATTAATCTAGGAAAATTAGATATCGTCAAAAGGGAAATGGAGCGCATGAACATTGACATTCTAGGCATCAGGGAACTAACAAAAATGGGAGAAGGAAGTGCCAATCCAATCGCAAAACAATCAGCCATTGAAACTTTTATGAGGGTCACTATGAGTCGGACACAACTCGATGGCACCTAATAACAACATATGGGCTTTAATAAAGACAATGAAAACAAAACCACACAGGAAAATTTTATGAAAGGATAGACAAAGGTATGCTATACAGTTGCTAGGAAAGAGGAAACCAGAATCGTAACTAACAACAGATAAAACAAAATTCACAAAAAAATCAGTGAGAGTATAACTCACCAGTGCATATGAATTAAAATTTTTTGACTTTTTTTCTTTAGTTCATTGTTGTTGTTAGGTGCCGTCAAGGTGGCATCTGACTCATGCCACCCTACATACGACAGGCAAAGTTACTGCTTCTCTGCTATTCATAGGGTTTTCAATAGCTGACTGTTTTTTGGGTTGCCAGGTCCTTCTCCCAAGTCTATAGCACCTGGTGTTCCCAGGTGGTCTCCCTGCTAAGCCGGACCCTGCTTAGCTTCTAAGATCTGACAGGATTGGATGCCACAGTGGTTCAGCTGCAGGTTCTTTAGTTTATACGGTTTGTAAAATATGTAAGATGATGCATGTGTAAACACAACTGATTTAATAGTTGCATAATGGATGTAGCAAATGACTTATCCTATACCCACCAGAGCATAAAAAAGATGTCACAGCAGAAAGTCATAAAGCAATAAAAAGACAAAGATGTTTGATGACTAAAGATACACTCTACCCAAAAATAAGGATCGCATATCTTATGACAACAGGTTTTAAATCTACAAAGCAAAAGCAAATGAAAATAGGAGAAATTAATAAATCCATAATCATGGAAATGAAAACATCTCAAAACATAAATATTCATAAAATAAGAAATCTGAAGAATAATCTGTAAGATATTGACAACTATCTTCAGTAGAGAACACAAATTTCTCAAAGAACAGGGCATTCACTGAGGCTGTCACTTTTTTGTTTGTTTGTTTTGCTGTACTGGGAGTTGAACCCAAGGCCTCACGCTTGCATGCTTTGCAAGTGCTGGACCACTGAGCTGTACCCTCAGCCCATTTTTTCACTTTTTGAAACAGGGTCTCACTAAATTACAGAATGCCTCTGGTCTTGAACTTGCGATCCTCCTGCCTCCACCTCCTGAGTCACTGGGATTACAGGTGTGTGCCACCACGCCCAGCTCTCCAGACTGTGATGTTTGAGATCATGAAGAATTTAGGCCAGATGGTGTGGTGCACACCTGTAATCCCAGAGATTCTGTAGGCAGAGCCAAAAGGATCATGAGTTTGAGGGCAGAGAGAGGCAGCCTGCGTAACTCAGTGAGACCCTGACTCAAAATAGAAAATAAATAAATGGGCTAGGGGAACACTATTTGCAAAGTACATGCAAGGCCCTGAGTTCAACCCCCAAGTACTGACAAAAAAATAATAATAATAATTTAATCATAACTAATTCCAAAAAGCCGAACTCATACACAACAGACCACATCCAATGAGCACAATACACTACCATTGAAATTATCAGAGAAAAGATAACACAATAAAATCTATCAACCTGGAAATGTTTAAAATCCATTTCTAAACTTGCCATAAAGGGACACTGATAGAAGATTCAACACAAGTCACTTTCAAATCAGCATCAGTAACAAGTATCCTTTCAATATGTGGAGTACGGTTGTATAGAAATATGATTTGCCAAAAATCATCTCCCTCTTTGTCATTCTACTCACAAAAAATTAATTCTACCTCGACTCAAAGGCTGAACATAGGTAATAGTTTTAGCCGTCCACATTCCAGGCCACATAAGTCCGCATGTCCTGATTTTTATAGTCAAGTGAGCAGAGGCGAGCTATGTCGCTCCAGGCTAGACCATTTAATAGACAGTGCAAAACCCTGCAGAGTTCTCTCTCTCTCACCCTGGCCTGTGGCAGGAGAGCCATCATACATCATTTTATGAAACTGACAGAATTTACTTTAAAACATGCTCACACATCTCAGACAGTAATTCCACTTCTAGGTGTATATACACAACAGAAATTCATACATGTGTCCATCAAGAAAAATGCAAAAAACTTCATGGTATCATTATTTGTAATAGCCGAAAACTGAGAACTGAAAATAGTCCTATTTCTAGAAATGGTACAAGGAAAACACAATACTATCTTACAATGAATATAATACGGCAGTAAGAATGGAAGAGCTGTGATCATACACATCACATTTGACCACAGAAACATACTGTTAGTGAAAGAAGCCAGAAACAAGAGAGAATAGTGTGAGTCCATGTATAGAGGTTCCAAACCAAGACAAAGCTAGTTTATGGCAATAAAAACCAGAGAAGTGTTTATCTCTGGAGCAGATCTTGACCAGGAAAGAGCACAAACAGTGGTCTCTGGGGTGATGCATTTTCTGTTGCTATAACAAAATATCTGTGGCTGGGTACTTTATAAACAAAAGGTTTATTTTGTTCACAGTTTTAGAGACTGAAGGTCCAAGATTGAGTGGTCCCATTTCTCCTGGCTGTATCTCACTGCGGTAGAGAACCAGAAAGGGAAGTGGCCAAGGGACAAGTGCATGGGGAAGCCTTGGTTCACAGCCACCCACTCTCACAAGAACCAACTACAAGAGCTGCATTAATGCCCTCTGAGGATGTCACCCCCAATGACCCAATCACCTTCCTCAAACCCCCACCTCTTAAAGGTTCCGCCCCAGCTCAACACTGCCATCCAGAGGGCCAAGCTTCCAGAACAGGAACCTTTGGGGGCCATCCTCAACCACAGCAGGTATGGCAATGTTCTGTATCTTAATCCACTGGATGGTTACTGACCCAGGATGTACATAAACTGTGTGCTGAGTTATATACTCTGTGAATATTTCTGTGATCATATGTATTACTGCACATAGATAGTAGGCATATTACTAAATAAGCCTTCAATTATGGTACATTCAATAAAAAAAACATATGTAGCAGCTATGTTCCACCAGCCTGAGCTTTTACCCAACCAGTGATGGGCACCTGTCATGAGCAAAAAAATCAATCTTTGCTTACTAAATCCCACTAAGATATTGGGAGTGCTACTGCAACATAACCTAGCCTATACTAACTAATATACAGTGTAAAATTTGAACACAAGGGCTGAGGGCGGGTAGGCAGCTCAGTATTAAAGCATGTGCTTAGCATAGGCAAGGTCCTGGGTTAAATCTCTGGCATCAAAAAAGACTTGGACACAAAATACAAAAGAGATGCCAAGAAAGGATTGGTAGCCAGGCACTGCAGCACATGCCTGTAATCCCAGCGCCTTGGGAGGCTGAGGCAAGAGCACTGTGAGCTCAAGGCCAGAGGCAGCCAGCACAAGTTAGCAAGACCCTGACTCAAAAAATTAAAAAGGGGGTTGGGGGTGCAGCTCAGTGGTAGAGCGCTTGACTAGGATACTCTAGGCCCTGAGTTCACCCACTCAGTACTGAGGGGAAAAAAGAGAACAAAACAAAACAAAAAGAAAACAAAAGGATTGATAAACCCAGGTGTGGCAGCGCACACCTATAGTCCCAGGTACTTGGGAGGCTGGGGCAGGAGGTTCACTTGAGAAGTTCAGGGCCAATTTGAGGAACACAGCAAGACCTCATCTTTTAAAAAGAAAAAGAAGGAAAAGAAAAAGAAGGGAGGGAGGGAAAGAGAGACAGAGGGAAGTGAAAGGGAAGGAAAAGGAAAGGAAAAATGTGCAAAGACACCATAAAAGTGTTTTTTAGGAAAGTAGGAGGAGGAAGAGTAGGATATAGGAACCTACCTGAAAAATATCCCAATGGTCAAAACCAGAATGATTTGAGCAATAAAATATCACCATAGAGTATAGCCCAACGTGTACAATATGCACGAATCCATATTGACACACATAAGTCATTGAACAAATACAGGAGGGAAATCTTTCTTACAGAAGATCTCCCCACAAGTATGCCTGCATTAGAATCGGGCAGTGTTTTGTTCTGCTGTACATAGGGTCGCTATGAGTTGGACCCTATTCCATGGCACCTAACAACAACAACTTTCCCACATCTAACTAACTTCTCCCAGCTCTGAATGTGGAATGGACTTGGTGACTTGCCTCTAAATACAGTACAGGAAGGAACGCAGTTCATTTTACGAAGGAGAAACCCAGCTAATGCTACTTTAACCAAATCATTGTGATTAATCAGTGATGTCACCTGGATTTCCAGTACTCCTAACACATGAAGAGAAGGGCATTTCATCCCTGAGCCATTCACTCCAAAAATGTGGTCACAGGAAAATATCAGGCAAACACAGTTCAAAGAATATCCTACAAAATACCTGACCAGTGCTGCTGAAAACTGTCAAGGTCATGAAAAAGAGGAAAGATTGACAAAGTGTCACAGGCCTTAGGTGACTAAGGTAGTGACAACACGCAGTGAGGTAATTTACATATAGTCCTGAAAGAGAAAAAGGAGAGCAATGAGAAACCATATTTAATGGTGTCCAGCAATGTCAGTTTCCTCATGTATGACACTAGTCCCGGAGGACATTATAAAGTGAGTGATGGCCTCCAAAATGCACACTCAGAAGCCCTAACTCCCCATGGGACACATCTGGGAGGAGGTAATTAAGATTAAATGAGGACATGAGGGCTGAGCCCTCATCCCATGGGACTGGTGTCCTCAAAAGAAGAAAGAGACACAGCAGAGTCCTCTCTCTCCTTGTGTGCACAGGGAAGGCCACAGGAGGGCTGGGGGGAAGGCTGCTGTCCACCAGCCAAGGAGAGAAGCCTCAGGAGACGCCAACCCCGCTGGCTCCGCTGTCTTGGACCTCCAGTTTCCAAATGGTGAGAAAATAAATTTCTGCTCTTTAAACCACCACCAGATTCCGTTACAGTCCAGGGTACTCTGTGATGGAGTGGACAGAGGGTAACATTAGAGGAAACTGAACCTGGGTGGGGAATACATTAGGAACTCTTGGCACAACCTTTGGAACTTTTCTGTAAATCTTGTTTTTTAAAAAAGCAGCTGTCTGAGGAAATATCTGTAGCTTATGTCAAAAAGAATATCTATATATATAAATATTTAAAATATTCCTGTATCTTAACATTACAGTCTAAGAGAAAGTTGAGTCATATATACAAAAGTCAGAAAAATACAGATGACAAAAAAATGAGAGGCTTAACCTGATTAATTAGAAAAATGAAACTATAAAACAATGGCATTTTATTTTATGCTACCTAATTGGAAAAAAATGCCTGCAGCTGTAGCCCTTTGGCATTGGATCCCATCAGATCTCAGAAGCTAAGCAGGGTCGGGCCTGGTTAGTACTTGGATGGGAGACTGCCTGGGAACACCAGGTGCTGTAGGCTTGGGAGACAGACCCAACAACCCACTCCAAAAAAATCCGCCATTGAAAACCCTATGAATAGCAGAGAAGCACTGACAAAACTGTTTCACCTGTTGTACCTAGGGTCACTATGAGTCAGATACCAACTCAAAGGTACCTAACAACAACAACAATTGGAAAAAATTTAAAATACTGCTATCAGGGGCTAGTAATATATAGTTTAGTGATACAGCCATGTTTAGTGTGCATAAGGCAACTGGGTTCAAAAAACAAAAATAAATAAAATTATTGTTGCTTTTTGACACAGTACAAAAATAAGTAATATAAAATACTGGTATCAATTAGGCAGGAGTGTGAGGAAACAGCTGCTTTATACAGAGAAGGCAGGACTCTGTTGACTGGCATTCTGAAGACCATTTTGGCTTGTTATCTTTCACATGGAACCTTCGGCCTGGCCAATCCCCCTCTCGATGTCTGCCTGAGAGAAACACTGCCAGAACAGTGGTGTTTACATAGCGGTCTGCCATAAAACTAAGTGGAAAATGAGTGGTCATCAGTAGAGAAATCATTACATAAAGCACAGTGGTCATACTGTGACTTGAAATTCATAATGGAGATCCATATATAATCTTTCCACAGTAGTACGAAGATAAATTGAGTATCTAAAAAAAAAAAAAACTAGTTGCATGAATCAACTCAGTGGTAGACGTGCTTGCCTAGCAAGTACAAAGCACTAAGCACCATCCTTAGCACCATAAATAAATAAATAAGCTTTCTATAGGGAAATGTGGGCTGGGATTTAGCTCAGTTGGTAGAGCGCTGTGCTGCAGTCTCTGAGGTCCCTAGCTCAATTCCCAGCACTGCAAAAATGGGAGAAGGATCTGGCAATCCACTCCCAAGGCAATCCCGAAACAGTCAGCCTTTGAAAACCCTATGAGGGTCGTTATGAGTTGGATACCGACTCGAAGGCACCTAACAACAACAACATAGGGAAATGTATATGCATGAAAGTAAACGGAAAAGCCACTAGACTATCCTTGCCTGGAATGCCCTGGATTCCACCCCCAGCACTGAAGGGGGGGATACATCTGCTGTTTTTTCTTTTTTTTGGTGCTAGGGACTGGGCCTCCACCCAGGGGCCCCACGCATGCTAAGCATGTACTACCACTGAGCAGGACTGCCAGCTGGTCTTGGGGTTTCTAAGAAAGTCTTGGTGTTAGTTCATAACTGAAAATATATTCCTGTAGAGTGAGGGCGGGACAGGGGGAGCCTTTGTCCTTTCACACTGACCCCCCTCGACCTGAGTGTGCTCAGCTTCCCTGCTCAGTGTGGTGCAACAGCAGCTATTTGTAGCCAGGACAAGATCTACCCTCCAGGGCAGACCTAAGGTCAAAGGAAGCAGGGGCAGTTACACTGGTAAATGAGAAAGCATTAATATCTGCAGCCCGCTGCCTTGTACCACCTCTTCTCAGCTTACCTTACCCTCCTTTAACTCTGGCCTGGACGAAGCTATAGGAGTCCAGTGGACTTTACCACCAGTGACTAAGACAGTGTACCCATCTGCTCCTCCTCTTTTAAAACAAGGCACCCTGAAGCTTCAAGCAGTAGGGAGAAAATTCTCTCCGGCATGTCTCACATGCGCTCTGGCTATGTGAAAAGTTCCAGTTCAAGACTCTAGTTTCAGCTGTGGAGGTAGCTCAGCGGTAGAATGCTTGCCTAACACGCACAAAACCGTGGCTTCCATCCCCAGCATAAGATCAATGTATCATCCAATGAGACTTATTTCCAAAGAGTGTTTGAGACTCAAGCCTGGTTGCCTAAACTGTCCCCCACACTCTACCCAACCACAGGCTGTGAGGATTTCTGGTTGGCTGGTAACAATCATAAGAATAAGAGCTCTGGGTGTAGCTCAGTGGTCCGTGCACTGGCCTAACATACACAGGCTCTGGGATTAAAAAAAAAAACCAGCCCTATACCTGAAATTTTGGACATGTAGTCAGGAGAGACCAATCCCTGGACAAGGACATCATGTTTGGGAGAGTGGCAGGTCAATGAAAAAAAGGAAAATCCTCCACCAGATGGACTGACACAGCGTCTGCAACAATGGGCTTAAACATAAGTAAGATCGTGTGCCTGGCACAGAATCAGGGACGGTTTCTATCTCCTGTACATAGGGTCCCTATGAGTGTGACTCGACTCCAGGGAACCTAACAATAACAACAGAGCTGAAATATCGGGGATTCTGCTTCAAGGGAGCATTTTCTACAAGGGGGAAGGTACCTAAAAAAGGCAAGACAGCAAGAGCATAGAGTATAATATAGTATCTATTTTGAACCTGTTTGCTGAAAAATATTTACTTAAGAAATGACAGCTGCATGAAAGAACCTTTCATCTGCTACTAGCTTTCATTGTAACTTAGAAACAAGGCAGTGGGAGAAGCTAAACTCTCTCTGGCTCAAGTGTTTTTTCAAGTTACTTATACCTGTCAAAGTCCTAAGAGCCAAGTGTGACCAAACTGACTCAGGTCAGCTTGCATCAGCATGATAGAAGAGTAATCATGAACATGTCCCAAAACATTTGCATCATCACAGTCATGGAAATGAGACGTGACCCAGACAAAGACGACACAGAAGAAATAAAGCCGTCATTTTCAGCAGACAGATGTTCTTCTAGGATCATTAGCCAAGATCTCTGATAGTTAAATTCTAACTTTTCAATCTAAGCATTTCAAAGGGGAAAAAGAGAAGTCAATAGTCTGTCTCATTTCAACTTTCTTGACAACCACTAAAACAAAGACTTATTTCATGAGTATTTTGAAATATACCTTACCTTATCAGAAGCAAATTGTTGTTCGTAATACTTTATCATCAGCATTTTAAGCCTTTCCTAACAGTATGTAGGACATCAGTCACATTAGTAATTATTCTTTAGAAAAGGGTTTAAAAAGTATTATTATGTCAATTTTACTGTTTTTTGATGGCACAGTGAATTAATATGCATGTATTAAAGTTTTTAAAATGGAAACCAGGGGAAAAGATTTCAAGGTGTTCCCCAAACAAGGTTAAAAAGAATAGCTTATAAACTCATGAAAAAAAAAAAGAAAAAAAGCCAGGGAAATGCAAATTGAAATTACAATGAAATAGCACTTCACACCCACCAGAATGGCTAAAATAAGAATGACAATACCAATTGTTGGAGAAAATGTAGAGCAATTAGAACATTCCCACATTGCTCATGGAACCTTAAAATGGTATTAATGCTCCCTTAATATGGGAACAGGAACACAGGAAAGGGAGAGCCCTCCTACACTGCTGGTGGGAATGCAAACTCCTACAGCTATTACGGAAACCAGTATAGAAGTTCCACAAAACCACCAGACACAGACCTATCATATGATTCAGCAATTCCACAACTGGGTACATACCTGAAGGAAACAGAATCAGTTCTTTGAAAAGACATCTGCACTCTCATGTTTACTGCAACAATATTCACAACAGCCAAGATATGGCCATCAATGGGTGAATGGATAAAGAGATTAGAATATTATTCAGCCACAAAAAAGAATGGAATCCTGCCATTAACAGCAACATGGACAGAACTGGAGGACATTATGGTAAGTAAAGTAAGTCCGGCAAAAAAATTGATCTCGAAGAAATGGAGAATAGAATAGTGGTCAGGAGAGCCTGGGAAAGGTCTGGGAGTGGGAGTTATAGAGGATGGTTAATGAGTACAGAGTGCAGTTCAATAGGAGAAATAATTTCTAATGTTCTACAACATGGTAGGATAAACATAGTTGAAAACAATTATTTCAAAGCAGCTAGTACAGAGCATTTTGTATGTTCCCAACACAAAAATATGATATGTCTGAGATGACAGATATGCCAATTATCTTGGTACAATCATTATGCATTATACACATTTTCTGAAATGTCACATTGCCCATAAATATGTACAAGTATGACTGTGTCAACTAAAAATAAAAATACTAGGAAAAAAATAGAAAAGTTTTAGTTTCTTACATCATTATGTATGTTTTTCCTTTGAACTTGCCATTCTACTTCTAAGTATATACACAAAAGGCACTAAAACATGTGTCTACAAAATAACTTGTACACAAATATTTGTAGCAGCTTTGTTGTTAGGTGCCGTGGAGTCAGTGTCCGACTCATAGGGACCCTACATATAACAGATGAAACACTACTGTGAGTGCTTCTCTGCTATTCATAGCGTTTTAAATGGACTGATTTTTGGGAGTGGGTTGCCAGGTCCTAATCCCAGTATGTAAATTATAATTGATAATTTCAAAGGTAAGGGATTGGGAGGTGTCCAAAAAGAATTCCAACTGCTTCTGACCTGTGAAAAGACTACAGAAATTCTGTATAGAGCATAATTATAATTTGTAACCTAATTAACTACTAAGAGTATGAATAGTAAATTAAATTTCAACTTAAAAATAAATAAAAAGATGATCTATGAGAAAAGACAGTGTGGCTAGTAGAAAAGTATTCTCAGCTGGGCGCGGTAGCGCACGCCTGTAATCCCAGCGGCTCGGGAGGCAGAGGCAGGAGGATCGCAAGTTCGAGACCAGAGGCAGTCTGCGTAACTTAGTGAGACCCTGTCTCAGAAAGTAAATTTAAAAAATGGGCTGAGCGTGCAGCTCAGTGGTCCAGTGCTTGCAGAGCATGCAAGCACGAGGCCCTGGGTTCAACCCCCAGTACCAAAAAAAAAAAAAAAAAAGTATTCTCAGGGCTGGGGGTATGGTTCAGCGGTAGAGCCCTTGCTTGCAAAGCATGCATGCGGCCCTGGGTTCAAGAGCCCAGCACAGCAAAAATCATCATCATCATCATCATCATCATCTCAAAAATTCTTGAAATACTTTTATCCTTCTTTGGTCAAAAGACTGTTTACTCAAAATAAAAAAGACAACTCCTTAGGTCCTAAAGTCTCCACAGAGGAAAACTCACAGAAATCGTGCCTACCTTTTGTATTTTGTTTTTTGAGACGTGATCTTGGGATGCAGCCCAGAATGGCCTCAAACTCATATCCACACTGCTGCCTCGGCCTCCCAAGTGCTGGGATTACAGGCGCACACCACTGTGTGGGCAAGGATTACCTGCCCTTCCCTATATTGTACCAAATGTGTCATTATTATTATTAATAGGAGTTGAGCCCAGGGCCTCATACATACTGTGCAAGCACTCTACCACTGGGCTGCACCCCAGCCCATTTCTTACTTTTTATCTCAAGACAGGGCCTCGCTAAGTTACACAGGCTGTCTCTGACCTCAAACCCATGATCCTCCTGCCTTGGGCTCCAGAGTCCCTAGGACAACAGGTGTTTTTCAACCAAATTATTTAAAAGGCAGACTGGATGAAGAATAAGGAGGAAGGAGTGAGGGTTAATATCAGCCGCAGGGCCCACCTATGACTTGATTCACAGAACAGAAAAGGAGAAAGACCCAGAGCTCTCTGCAGATCCCTCATCTTTTTCCTCAAAGTGAATGACCACTGGGGCAGGGCGCAGTGGTGCAAGCCTGTAATCCCAATGGCTTGGGAGGCGGAGGCAGGAGGATCGCAAGTTCAAGATCAGAGGCAGTCTGTGTAACATAGTGAGATCCTGTCTCAAAAAGTAAAAAGGGCCCAGAGTGCAGCTCAGTGGTCCAGCACTGGCAAAGTATGCGAGCGCGAGGCCCTGGGTTCAACCCCCAGTACCAAGAAAAAAAAAAATCGAATGACCACTGATGACCCAGTCTCTCACCACCTACCACAAGGCTGCCTAGAAGCTGCTGCAGCGATGGTGATGGCAATGGCTGGCGGTCCCTACAGAGCCAACAGAGCCCCCAGTTCTCACCACAGCCTCCATGGAGGGTGAGCCTCAGACACACGTGGCCTTCACAGTCAGTGAAGCAAACCCAGGGCGCCCTGGCTGTTCGTCTGTTCCCAGGGCCTTTGGTGGCCACACCTCAGAGCACCTGGGTTCACAGACACACCCTGCCTGGTCCAGTGCCCAAGCACAGTGCAGGCCCTGAGCCAACACCCAGCTAGTACCAAATGGGTAAATCAATGGAGGCAGCGAGACAAGGCTAAAGAGGAAGGCAATTCTCACTTACTGAGCATGTCCTGGTCTAGGCACGGCAGCACGTCACCCCACTGACTTGTCACCAGTCTGGTCACACAAGAATCATCACCCCCCTTCACAGACGGGAGATGCTATACCAGGGAGGAATAAGTAACTCCACAGGGTAACTCAGCTTGTGACACCCGGGTAAAACCAAGCTTTGTACACACACAACCACAGAGTCCCAGATCAATTCAGACATAGGAGCAGGCATTCCAGTAATTGCCCAACAGCATTTACAATAAAAAAACCCACCTCAATACCTCATCATTATACCACAGCATGGTTTCAAGGACAGCCTGGTGGGAAAGTCATTAAGTGGCTCAGGTACCTGACTTGCAGAACTGCTTATTTTAGATGACATGGCTTTTGAAATTTAATTTCTTTTTCCCAAAAAGACAGGCAAAAAGAAAAAGAAAAACAAAAAGAAACAAAAAAAAAAAACAAAAAGTAAAATCCACATCATATACAGACACTTTGTGTGAGCTCTCCCCAAAGCTTTGCTTCTTGTGGGGGCTGTGACCCCGACCCCCTGGGGGCAGCACACAGAGGCGAAGCAGGGGATGTGTACCAAAGGGCCTCCAGTAACCCAGCCCCGCAGGGCTCCTCACCGATGAGCAGGCCACCTTTACTTACAGGTCATTTTTAACACAACAGATTGTCTCAGCAGTAACATTTAGCTCTCTGCAGCAGCCCGACAGCCCTGCAAAGGCCTACAGCTCTACAGGAAGCAGGAAGGCAAAGGGTTTTAAGAGAAATCGGTGCATGCTTTGATTTTGAGGGCATGCCAAATGCTAATTTCCTGAGTTGATATAAAAATCTGGAGTTGGTCTTGCAATGGGCAATGTATTTAAAATAAAAAGTTTTACAACGTTGCTTTTCCTATATGAAAAGGGCAGTTTTAGAAGTCACTAAAGATGCAGGAATTTTAATGTCAATACTGAATTATATTTAGTACCTATTTTATAACAAAGTGATCTTTAGCTCATAACTATGTAGCGAACTGCAAGAGACTCTAATCCACATCTGATTTTGCAGCCCTCTAAAACTCTCCTAAGGGTGCAGATTAAAATCGAGAATATATGGTACATTTTATCTTTTGTTTGTGTAAATAGGCATTGTTTTTGCTTAATCACATATCCTAAATTTTCCTTGTTGTTCATAGTGACCCTGTGTACAACAGAACAAAACATCCCCAGACACTGTGCCATGCCCGCCACTATGTCAGTGCTCCTCTGCTGTTCATAGGGTTTTCAGTGGCTGATTGTTTCGGGATTGTTTGTGGGCTGGGCAGCCGCATCCTTCTCCCATTTTTGTGGTGCTGGGGATCAAACCCAAGGCCTCAGAAAGCACAGAGCAGCACTCTACCAACTGAGCTAAAAATGGGAGGACCTGGCAGCCTACTCCCAAAACAATCAGCCATCAAAAACCCTATGAATAGCAGAGAAGCACCAACATAGTACAGTGTCCCAGAGTGTTTTGTTCTGTTGTACAAAGGGTTGCTATGAGTTGGGCCTGACTCAACCACAACCAATAACAACAAATTTTCCTAAACAACTCTAATTTCAAATAAACTGTGGCATTCCTAAAAGGAGCCCTTCTGTTTGTCAGGCGCACTTATTTGCTTAAGATACAACAAAAACAATTCTCTGAAATATGAGTCTTGATCTCCAGGAGACCAATATATTCTGGGAGAGAATACCTATATAAATAAGAAGATTTGTTTGCAGGGCTGAGGATGTGAGTCAGTGGCAGAGCACACCCTAGCATGTGTGAGGCCCTGGGTTTGATCCCTGGCCACATACATACATACATACATACATACATATATACATACATACAAACAAAGAAAAAAAGTTTACCTGTAGACATAGGTGTAAAACTGAGGGTTTTTTAACTGTGAGTTTTTAAATTGTACTAAAAAACTATCTTAACCCATTTTAAAAGAGTACAGCGTACTCTAAGCTATATACATGTGTTATGCAGTTGTTGTCGTTGTTAGGTGCCGTTGAGTCAGTATCTGACTCATAGCGACCCTCATAGGGTTTTCAATGGCTGACTGTTTTGGGATTGCCTTGGGAGTGGATTGCCAGGTCCTTCTCCCATTTTTGCAGTGCTGGGAATTGAACTCGGGACCTCAGAGACTGCAGCACAGCGCTCTACCAACTGAGCTAAATCCTAGCCCCATGTTATGCAATAAAGCTCTGTAACTTTTTCATGTTACTAAACAGAAACTAAATTCACTGAAAATGAACTCCCTATTCTCCTCCCCACTAACCTGTGGCACCCATTATTCCATTTTGTTTCTATGGCCTTAACTAATTCCGATGTCTCAAATAAGTGAAATCATAGGTTTTGCCCTGTGATTGATTTGTTTCACTTAACATAATGTCCACAAGGTTCACCCATGTTGTAACTAACATACAATGGGATTTCCTCGTTTTTAAGGTGGGATATTGCAATGCACATACAAACTTCCTAATTTCAAAACGTATTACAAAGCTACTGGACTTAAATAAAATCAAAATGTTTTCCCTAAGACTTCAGGTAACTGTTCAGAGAACGGTTAATCTGTAAAATAAAATAGAAGGGGGAAAAATCTCATTTATAATAGTAACAGCAAAGATCAAGTATCCAGAAACATGTTAATGTGCCGGACACATGAAATTTCAACACATCATGGATGGATCCAAAAGAAGGCCTGAGCAGACACACTATGTTTGTGTAGAGAAGAGTCTTCACCAAGATTTTTCTCTTCCTTTACGTATGTATGTAATTAGCAGCATTTTTATTTATGGAATGGTCAATCTGATCCTTGAGTTCATGTGGAAAAAGAATAAATAAATGACAATAGCTAGCTGCACCTTGCAAGTACCGGGCCTGAATTCAAGCCCTAGAACTGGGGGGTGAGAGGATCTTAAGTTCAAGGTGGGGGATAGGGAAGGTAGGAAGACCTTGCTTCAGTTGTTGTTGTTAGGTGCCGTGGAGTTGGTATGGACTCATAGAGACCCTCATAGGGTTTTCAATGGCTGGTCCTTCTCCCATTTTTTGGCGGTGCTGGGAATTGGAACTCGGGACCTCAGAGACTGCAGCGCAGCGTTCTACCAACTGAGCTAAATCCCAGCCCCTTGCCTCAGTAGTGAATGATAATTAGCCCTCAATGAAGTACTGATCCAGGTCTGCCTGACATCATAAAAATAGGACCTGCAAGTATCAAACGGTATCCAAGTAGTTCAACTGCATCCCTGAACAAAGCTCAAGATGATTTATAAAAACACAAAATTATTTAGCACCCACTAAGGTACCATTCTGGATCTAATCAAAAATTGCCTGGCATAGAATGAAGCAGAAGAGCACGACTAAAAAGAGAACAATCCATCAAAGCAGACACGGAACTGAGGCACAAGGTTGACTCAGCAGAGAAAGACAATAAGAGTTGTTATAACTGCTAGGCACAGTGGTGCATGCCTGTAATCCCAGCAACTCAGGAGGTGGAGGCAGGAGGATCACAAGTTCGAGACCAGAGGCAGTTTGCGTAATTCAGCGAAAGCCTGTCTCAAAAAGTAAAAAAAGTGGGCTAGAGGTGTAGCTCATTGGTACAGCACTTGCAGAACCTGCAAGCGCGAGGCCCTGGGTTCAACCCCCAGTACCACACGCAAAAAAAAAGGTTATACCTATACTCCATAGGCTTGGCAAGTTAGGTAGATGAAAATCTCTAGTCTACATAAAAACTTATATATGAACATTCACAGCAGTATTACTCATAAGGACCTGAAAGTGGAAACGGTAGGAGGGGGGCAGATACTTCAGGGCCCATCACCTATGCTTAACAGGAAAAAGCTACTGCTCCTTCAAATGAGGGAAAACCTTGAAAGTTGCCTTTAGTTTCACCTAAGACCCCCGTCCCCAGAGCAACCTGAAAAAAAAAAAAAAAAAAAAAAAAGCTAAGATTGCAGAGTCATTCTGACCAACCCATTTTAGTGACCTTCAGTAAACTTTGCTCCTTACAATACTAACTTCTCTGTGCAGAGGGGTTCCTGTCCACTGTCTTCTGAACACCGTGCAAGAAGCAGTGTGACCACAAAACGTGCATGCGTGGGCAGGTGCCCACCTGCACAGGTGAGGATGATTGTGAATATGGGAAGGCTTCCCCCCAAAGGCGGCTGCTTCATTTACCCAGAGAGATACTGCTGTGAGCATCACCCCAGTGAGGTCTTTACTTGCTGCAAGTAATCAATCTCTTTGCTCTTTTATCTCCTGGCTCTGCTTATTGGATTTGCATGCACCAAGCGGCCAGCCCATTGCGCTGGGTTACAGATGAGTAGACAAATAAACCAAAGGGGACACAGTCATCGGATGGATGATTTAGCCATATAAGGCATACTGCTACACGGTATAACATGGGCAAACCTCACTGTGCTGCACCAAAGAAGCCAGATGCAAATGATCATGCATAGTAAGACCCCAGTCAGGTGAAATGTCCAAGACAGGAGACTCGGAGTGACAGAAAGATTAGTGGCTGCCTAGGGCTGGGATGGAGGTGAACAGAATATGCAGCAGTAAGTGCTCCTGGGTATAAGAGCTTGGGGGGGGGGATCTAAAATTAGATTATGGGGACAGGTGCAGGACTCTGTAAATACACTTGTAAGAAAAAAGTTTAATATTTAAAGTTAAAGGATACTGAAATGCTATGTAAAATATGCCTGCAGCCGTCCCACTGTGGCGTCTAATCCAATCAGAAATCAGAAGCTAGACAGGGTCAGGCCTGGCTAGTACTTGGATGGGAGACTGCCTAGGAACACCAGGGGCTGTAGGCTTGGGAGAAGGACCTGGCAACCACTCCCAAAAATCAATCAGCCACTGAAAACCCTATGAACAGCAGAGAACCACTGACAATAGTGTTTCGCCTGTTGTACACAGGGTTGCTGTAGGAGTCACACACCAATTCAAGGGCACCAACCAACAACTGCACCCGGCAGTTATAATAACTCTTATTGTCTTTCTCTGCTGAGTCAACCTTGTGCCTCAGTTCTGTGTCTGCTTTGATGGATTGTTCTCTTTTTAGTCGTGCTTTTCTGCTTCATTCTATGCCAGGCAATTTTTGATTAGATCCAGAATGGTACCTTTGTTGTTGTTGTTGTTAGGTGCCATCGAGTCAGAATCCGACTCATAGCGACCCTCATAGGGTTTTCAATGACGGACTGTTTCGGGATTGCCTTGGGAGTGGATTGCCAGGCCCTTCTCCCATTTATGCAGTGCTGGGAATTGAACTCGGGACCTCAGAGACTGCAGCGCAGCGCTCTACCAACTGAGCTAAATCCCAGCCCCAGAATGGTACCTTAGTGGGTGCTAAATAATTTTGTGTTTTTATAAATCATCTTGAGCTTTGTTCAGGGATGCAGTTGAGCTACTTGGATACTGTTTGATACTTGCATATTTTTATGATATCAGGCAGACCTGGATCAGTACTTCATTGAGGGCTAATTATCATTCACCACTGAGGCTACCATTAAAGAATAAACTGCTGCTGGGCGGGATGGAGCACATCTAATCCCAGTAACTCAAGCCTGAGGCAGAAAGGGAAGATTAATGAATTTACAGGCACAGCCATAGAAATTATCCAATGAAAAGTATAAATACAAAAAAAAATTGTTAAGCTATAGGGCAGCTTAAAATGGCTTAAAAATGGCTGTTGCGTATTAAAGGAAGGTGGGACAGAAAATATTTAAATTAAAGAAATTAATGGCTGAACATTTTCCAAATTGATCTCTATAAAACCACAGATCCAAGAAGTTTGATGAATGCCATGTACAAGAAATATGACAAGAGCCAGGCATGGTGGCACATGCCTATAAACCCAGCACTGGGGAGGTGGAGGAAGTTGGCTCAGTGGTAGAGCGCTTGGCTAGCATGCACAAGGCCCTGGGTTCCATAGCCAGCACTGCAAAAAAATTAAAAAACCAAGAAAAGAAATATGAAGAAAACTACAGGGAGGCACATCAAAATCAACATGCTCCAAACCAGTGATAAAAAGACAATCTTTAAAGTAGCCAAAGAAAAGACGCATTGCATATACAGAAAACAAAGATGAGCTTACCAAGACTTCTTGTTGGAACCAATGTAGGCAATAAGATAAACATCTTTAAAGTACTGAAATATTATGCCCACCTACAATCCAATATTAAGCAAAAATCTTTCCAAAATGAAGGTATAGAGAAGACATTTTCAGACAGTCAAAAGATGAAAACGTTCATCAGTAGCTGACCTTGCTCCATAAGCAATGCAAAAAGACATCCATCCTGTAGAAGGAAAATACCAGTTGGAAATTCAGTTCTACAAAGAAGTATTAAGCAGTAGCGATGGTTAATACACAGATAAATATATGACTTATTGTTCTAGCCAGGTACCCTGGTGCACATCTGTATTCCTGGTGACTCTGGGGGCAAGGAGGAGGCAGAAGGATCACGGGTTCAAGGCCAGAAGCAGCCTGCATAACTTAGTGAGACTCTGTCTCAATTTAAAAAGGGGTGCAGCTCCGTGGCAAAGTGCTTGCAAAGTAGGTGCAAGGACCTGCGTTTGGCTCCCAAGGACCACACAGACATGAGAAGATTTACTGTTATTATCATTATTTGTTGTTGTTGTTAGGTGCTGTCGAATCAGATCAGACTCTAGCGACCCTATCACAACAGAAGGAAACCCTCCCGGACACTGTGCCATGCCTGGCACTATGTCAGCCCTTCTCTGCTAGTCATAGGGCTTTCAGTGGCTAATTATTTTGGGAATGGGCTGTCAGGTCCTTCTCCCAAGCCTACACAGCACATGGGATTTCCAGGCGGTCTCCCATCCAAATACTGACCAGGCCTGACCCTGCTTAGCTTCTGAGATCTGGGAATCAGAGGCGAGAGGCATCAGAGGCCAGAGGGGCACAGCTCCAGGCTGTTCTTATTTAAATGTCTTTTAAAGATGATTATTTTCACAAAAGTAATAATGTATTGTGGGAGTATGTATCTTATGTAAAAGTAAAATTTACAAGAATAAGAGGAAGACCAGGACAGGAGAAATGGAATAAAATACAGGAGAATTCCTTAATAACTTTGCTGAATCCAACCATGACTTAAAATCCAGATGCCAGCTGGGCACGGTGGCGCATGCCTATAATCCCAGCAACTCAGGAGGCAGATGCAGGAGGATCGCAAGTTCAAGACCAGAGGCAGTTTGCGTAATTTAGCGAGCCCCTGTCTCCAAAAGTAATAAAATGGGCTGAGGGTACAGCTCAGTGGTCCAGCACTTGCAAAGTATGCAAGCATGAGGCCCTGGGTTCAACCCCCAGTACCACAAAAATAAAATAAAATCCAGACGCCATAAAAAAAAATTAGGTATAGCTATAAACTTTGTGCAGCAAATCAACAGGCAAATGACAAATAAAAAAAAAATCTGATTCATTACAGATACTAACTTCCCTGATACTGAAAGAACCTAACCCAAAAAACTGGAAATGGGGGTAGGGGAGGGAGCAGCTCAGTGGTAGAACAGTTGCCTTGCACGCACAAGGCCCAGAGTTTGGTCCTCAGCCCTGGAAAAACAGAAGTTGGAAACAGCCAATATCCAGTAGAAAAATGAGCAAAGAGCGTTTGTAACCAGTTTCAGAAACTCAACCTATACTAATAAGAGAAATACAAATGAAAACTACATTGAAAGTATAATTTTCCATCCATCAGCTTGGTAAAAATCTAAATTTGGTAATCTAGTCTTTTGTGGAGTTACAAAGAAATAAGTGTTGCCATTGCATTGCTAGTTGGATTGTAAAGTGATATAACTTCTGTCAAAATTACCAACATAAATTTGTACTCAGCAATGCCCTTTCGAAAATTCACCTCCATACACATCCGTACTCCTCTGAAAGACTTATGTACCAGATTATTCAACATTGTATTATTTTTATAGCTAAGAACAGAAAATGACACAAATGAATATCAATAAGGACTTGATTAAAGATCTTACATACATTATAAAGCGGAATTCTATGCAACTCTAAAAAGGAATGAGGAAAATCTCACTGGGATAAAGCTGAAAGCTCTCCACGATATATTATATTCAATCAATTCAAAAATGTACATTTTTTCCACATCTGAACATCTCTGGAATTATGCCGTATCTTAGAATCAGTGACTTACAACTGGCAATGTATTTCCTTCTTAGAAGTATGTAAAATAGTTATATTCTATTGTATTTTAGAATCAATGAAATATGCTATCAATTGAGAACAACAAAATGCAGAACCCTGTGTAAAATATGCCCTCTTTCAGTTCCAAAAGAATTGCACAATGCAGTATACTATCTTGGAACAGAGAAAAAAGATTAATGAAAAGCCTGGAGAAATCCAAATAAAGTCCGAAGGTTAGTGACTGTCCTATAGCCAATGTTAGTAACAAAAGATGTTAAAATGAGTGGAAGCTGGGAAAGCTCTGTATTATCTTTATACCTTTCCTGTAAATACAAAATTAAATATAAAAATAAAGAATATTGAAATAATAGTTTTAAAATAATCCGTATTTTATACAAATGTATTTTTAAAAACCTTGGAAGAAGAGAAACAGGATCTGTAGGGGAGGAGCACTAGATGGTGGGGGGCGCTATTTACACTTGTTCTCAGAACAATGTGAATTTATTTACCTATCCAAAACATCAAGTATAAGAAATTATTAAAAAGCACTTTATGGGGCTGGAGATACATCTCAGAGGTAGAGGGCTTGTCTACCATGCATGGGGCCTCAGTTAGCTCCTCAGCACCAGAGGGGCGATAAAAGGTGTTCTAAGTATTTACAACGTAGAGTCCCTAACAACCTTGGCTAGGGAAGATATTCACAACCCCTAACATTCTCTACCTCATCCTATGCAAAATTCATGTCATTTTCTCAGTAAAGGACCCACATACAAGTATTTTATACCTCTGTAAAATGGAACAACATACATTCACTGAGATAGTTATGGTTAGGTATGTCCAGGACTACCTCGGCACTCAGCTGCAATCAGTTCTGGAAGGACGGTCAAGTGCCAATCAGTTCACATGCCAAGTGCTTTTTACCCCTAAGAAATAATGTAAATGAACGCCAGGTACGGTGGCGCACGCCTGTAATCCCAACGGCTTGGGAGGTGGATGCAGGAGGATAGCAAGTTCAAGACCAGAGGTAGTCTGCGTAATTTAGCGAGACCCTGTCTCAAAAAGTTAAAAAAAAAAAAAAACGGGCTGGGGGTGCAACTCAGTGGTCCAGCACTTGCAAAGCATTGTAAGCACGAGGCCCTGGGTTCAACCCCCAGTACTGCAAAAAATAAATAAATAAATAAATAAATAATGTAAATGTATTCATTGGTTTTGGCAACAAAGTGAATGGGTAATTCAGAAACACATCTGCCTCTCAACATATCTAGCAATGAGTTCTTTTTATTTATTTTATTTTAATTTTGTTCTATTTATTTTTCATTTTTTGGTTATTTGAGACAGCATCCTGCAGAGTAGCCCAGGCTGACCTTGAACACGCATCCATTCTCCTGCCTCAGCCTTCTGAGGGCTGGAATTACAGGTGTGCACCACCACTCCTAGCTTAATAAATTATTTTTTTAAACTCTATTGCTGTTCTTAGTGTTTTCCTCTTTTCTTCGCTTTTGGTGCTAGAGAGGTTCTTGGGTGCTGTGAGGACCATCTCGTACATGCATGTATGCATGTAAAAATCCCCTCGGGACTGTCAACACAGCACCAGGGCAGGTCTATACTGCTTGAAACCCACATGCAGTGGCACTTTCCCAGCGTCTCCCACAGATTTAGCACAGTGGTCAAGCACTGAACCAGAATTTCCTTGAAAATTCTGGAAGCGCAAAGAGCTCCAGCATGGAGCAGTCTGAGGGCTGAGGTATCGCTGTATTTACCTCAGGCAATGAGAAATTCTATTGCAATATATAAAATGGGAAAACGTCATGACATAGTAGCACCGAGAGCATTTATGTTGGTGTAAAAACATACACGTCTCCACAGAGATAGCTATGCACATACGCATGCACCAAGCCATCTAAAAGGCCCACTGTGGCAGCCACTAAAGCTGTTTACCAAGTATTTCTGGCTCCCTGCCTCACAGGCGCATTCTAGCCCCTTCACTGCGCAGCAGGACCATTTGATTAATTCTGGCCCGTAAGCTACAAGTGGGAAAAGCATTTAATTGTTGATTTGAGCCCCTGCACAGTTCTCTCTCCTCTGGCACAGGGACCAGTGTCAAGAAGGTTGCTGTCATCAGCCAAGGCAGCCACGCAGTCAGTACGCAGAAGACCCTGCTGACTCGCAGCAGATGGGAAACAGAAGAAGAATGACTAGAATTAAATCTTAATTGTAAGCTACTGAGATTTGGGGGGCTTTTTGTTATTATTATTGTGTAACGAAGTCTAGACTGACTGGTAAGAGTAAACATCCTTGTTAGTAAGATCCTTGACAATTTTTCTTCTGTCTTAAAAAAAAAAAAAAAAAGGAAAGAAAAACACCTACATCACAGAAACTTTATACAGTTCTTGGCATGGGCCTTAGCAAACAGACAGTTGACTACTCACACGCTGTTAGCATCACTTCTCAACCTAGAGTGGCTTGAAACCATCACCCGTTAAGATTCTCTATCTCCCTTTGTTCCGATTCTATGCCCACGGAACAACCTAAGAACAGTGAAAAAAGCAAAATGCACACCAGTAGAAATAATGTGCTCTAATTAACAATTTCTATTAGAAGACACAAACACACAGGTATAGAGGCTTATGGCTTAAATGTGTCTCCCCAAAGTTCACGCTTTGAAAACTTAATCTCCAAATATACATGCTGATACATTTGGAGGTAGGGCCTTCGGGAGGTAATTAGGATTAGATATGGCCCTGAGAATAGGGCCCCCATGACAGCGTAAGTGGCTTTATAAGGAAAGAGAGATCTGGGCTGGCACACTAGCACTGTCTCAAATGTGATGCCTTCTGCAAGCAGGGTGGAACCAGAAACCAGTTTTGTGGATGACAATTTTTCCGCGGACAGGGTCTGAGGCGGGCCAGGGGGTTGTGGTTTCAGGATGATTCAAGTGATGGGGAGTGGCTATAAACACAGATGAAGCTTTCCTCACTTGCCCACTGTTCACCTCCAGCTGTGCGTGCAGCCCACTACAGGTCTACGGCCCAGGGGTTGGGAACTCCTGCCCACCGCTATGTTATAATGCACCAAGAAGGCCCTCACCAGATCCAAGATGCTAGAGCCAAGGTTTTGGACTTCTCAGCCTCTAGAAGCATAAGACAATAAACTTTGACGCTTTATAAAGTACCTGGTCTCAGGTATTTTGTTATATAAGAAAACAGACTAAGCCACATATGAACATTTCCGGTGGGACATACAAGAGGTTGGTGATGTTCACTGATTCTGAAGGAAAATAAGTAGCCTGATGATGAGAGTGTCTTAGTCTGTGCTGTTTACTCTTTTTATGTCTTCTGAATTCTGAATCATGTGCCTATGTTACTTATTCAAAAATTTAATAAAATGAAAAACTTCAAAAAAAAAAAAAAAAAAGGAATGCTAGGTGAAGGGCTACAGTGCTATCTAATAGGTCACATTTGGAAAAGGACCTGGGGCTGGGGGTACAGACCTGTGGTAGAGCACTTGCTTCTCATGTACACGCCCCTGAGGTCAACAACCAGCACCACAAAAAGACAAAGACAAAGAAAGCCTAATAAAGGGCATGCTTGTGTTACCAGTCAGCTGGCTAGGGGTCCTTTGCTCTATCCAGACAGAAATCATGAAGCTTCCTCGGTGTCAGTGGTCCTGGGCCCTTGAGTTTCAAGGGCCAGTGGGTTTATGGCGCTGGGTCCTGAGAACTAGCAGCATATGGCTCCAAGCTCTAGAGGCTGGAGACTTATAGCTCTAGGTCGTCAGGTTACAGGCTTATTTCTGTGAGCCTCACTGTCGATGGCCCCACATTCAGGGATCAGTGATCCACAGCTTGTAGCAGCAGCAGGTGATGGCTGTGTTACAGCTCCCAAGCTCTGTGTTTCAGGAGCTCCCAACTCTTAACAGCAGCTAGTGTTACAGTTCCCGAGCTTCGCAAGTCAGATCCCTACCCTTTTAGGCACTGGCAGCTTTCTGGACCCCTACAGCACCTAGGACCTGCAGCTTCTCATTTTTGACTTACTAGAGTATCCCGCCTTCTCTACTCTTAGCTCTTCACTTTCTCTCACTCACTCTCTGTCTCTATACTTCTGTACTTCGTCATCTTCCACTTCTTGTACTTTCTACCCTGGTCACTCTCTGGATCTTTCCAATCACTCACTTCCTTGTTGCTACTGCCACTGCCGCTTTATTGGGCCTAATGCTGCAATACTATGTTAGCACAGGAGGGTGTCTCCCAGCTAACTTGAAATTGAATCCAACAGTCTGGTTATATAGCCAGAAAAGGGATATGGTATGCAGCCGTAGCCCTGTGGCATCCGATCCTGTCAGATCTCAGAAGCTAAGCAGGGTCGAGCCTGGTTAGTCTTTGGATGGGAGACCGCCTGGGAACACCAGGTGCTGCAGGCTTGGGAGACAGACCCAACAACCCCCTCCCAAAAATCAATCTGCCATTGAAAACCCTAGGAACAGCAGAGAAGCACTGACAATAGTGTCTCCCCTGTTGTACACAGGGTCACTATGAGTTGGATACCGACTCAACGGCCCCTAACTACAACAACATGGGTGTGACATGTAAATGAGGCCTTGTACTATGCACCAATCACAGAACAGCTTCCAGTTCCACCAATCACAGGCTTCATGTTGCACCAGTCACCAGGGGTACTTCTCTCCTGGCCTAAGAGAGAAAATCTGCAGGGTGAGGCTGGTCATTGAGGGTGCACCCAGGGCGGCAAGTTGTCTAGGGTGGTTATGACTATAGCAAGGCCTTCTGGAGCAGGGACTGGGGTTCAGTTGTAGTGGTCCTTCGGACTGGAGTGAAGTGTTCCTCAGAGTGGTAGCCGCCGAGGATTTAAAATAACTGAGCTGTCTTGGAAGCAGTCCAGTTGTTTGCCAAGGGGCTGCATGACTGACAGTTCCCCACTTGAGGCAGCCAGGCAGAGGAGGGGATCTGACAACTGCCACTCTCAAGAAGGTTAAGTAGCTTGATCTCAACAGTTCAAATTATTGGAAGGAAAAAAAAATCAATGAGTACATTATTATATCCAAGAATTAACATGAGGTTAACACTCTTAACAGTACTCAACAGGATTTTGTTCTTACAGTGCTTCAGGTCTTGCTTCATGTTGTTAGATGTCATGAAGTTGGGTCTGACTCATAGTGACGCTATACACAACAGACAAAACACTTCCTGACACTGCCATGCCCAGCACTATGTCAGTGCTTCTCTGCTATTCATAGGGTTTCCAATGACTGGTTTTGGGGAATGGGTTGTTAGATCCTTCTCCCAAGCCTACAGCAAGCACCTGGTGTTCCCAGGTGGTCTCCCATCCAAGTACTAACCAGGCCCAATCCTGCTGAGCTTCTGCGATCTGACAGGATCAGATGCCGAGGTGGTATGGCTGCAGGCAACGTCTTGCTTAACCCCAGAAAATATCCCTAGGTACAGTAGGCCCCTCTATAAAGCTGCCAAGTATGCAGCCCTGAATAAGAAGCCAGAAAACTATTGACTATATTAATGATTTTCATTATCCTCCAGAAAGCACCTCTTTTGTCCTTGCTGGAATTGGCCCATTAATAAGATAGAAAACCGCTGGATATGCCCAGACTCATTCTGTCCCTGTTCTGGCTCCCTGACTTGTCCCAATGTACTGAAAAACTTGGTGGGTAATATCTGCTTGCTGAAAGTGAAGAGGATTTAAAACATTTACTGATGAAGATCAAAGATCGTAGCCTTCATTATGGGTTGCAACTAAACATCAACAAAACAAAAATCCTTACAACTGGGTCAGTATGCAACTTCACAATAAATGGAGAAAAGATTGAGATTGTCCAAGATTTTGCTTTGCTTGGCTCTACTATCAACACCCGTGGAAGCAGCAGTCAAGAATTCAAAAGACTCACTGCTCTAGGAAAAGCTGTAGCAAAAGATCTCTTTAGAGTATTGAAAAGTAAAGATGTCACACTGAAGATGAAGGTGTGTCTGACTCATGCCATGGTATTTTCAGTCACATCATATGGTTGTGAAAGCTGGACACTGAACAAGGGAGACAGGAGAAGAATTGATGCTTTTGAATTATGGTGCTGGAGACAACTACTGAATATACCATGGACTGCCAAAACAACCAAGAGATCTGTCCTAGAAGAAATGCAACCAGAGTACTCCTTGGAAGCAAGGATGGCCAGACTGCATCTTACATATTTTGGACATGTAGTCAGGAGAGACCAATCCCTGGAGAAAGATATCATGTTTGGGAGAGTGGCAGGTCAAAGAAAAAAAGGAAAACCCTCCGCCAGATGGGTTGACACCGTGTCTGCAACAATGGGCTTAAACATAAATAAGATCGTGTGCCTGGCACAGAATCAGGGACTGTTTCGATCTGCTGTACATAGGGTCGCTATGAGTGGGACTCGACTCAACGGCACCTAACAACAACATCTCTAAAATCCTTATGGTTGATTTTATTGTTTTTGTTTTTGGCAGTACTGGTGGGAAGGAGTTGGTCCTAGGGCCTAGGGCATGTTAAGAAAGTGCTCTACCACTGAGCTGCATCCCCAGCTCCTTTTCAGTTTTGAGACAGGGTCTGGCTGAGTTGCATAGGCTGCCTGTGGCCTCAAACCTATGATTCTCCTGCTTATGGTTCCCAAATTGTTGGGATTACAGGTGCACACCTTGGTTCCTGGCCATTATTTCTCTCCTACTGGTTCTGAGGCAGTATCACCAAGAACAGTATGATCAGAAGTCACCCATTAACTCTGACACATGGACCAAGGATGAATGTGTCATGAGCCCAGAATCATGACTGCACCCCAAATTCAGGAACAGGCTTGGGGTCAGCCAAGATCCGAAGCACTACCTGTTGTTGTTGTCACTGAGTTGTGTCCAACTCCTAGCGACCCTCATAGGGTTTTCAATGGCTGACTGTTTCAGGATTGCCTTGGGAGTGGATTGCCAAGTCCTTCTCCCATTTTTGCAATGCTGGGAATCAAACCTGGGACCTTAGAGACTGCAGAGCAGTGCTCTACCAACTGAGCTAAATCCCAGCCCCTCAGCACTACTTAGAGGTTCTAAAAGCTGTCCATGGGTACTCATGAGACTACAAAAACATCATTTCTAATGCTTCCAAAGTCAAGGCTTTCATTCCCCCCCCCCCGCCCCCAGTTCTGGGGGTTGAAACCAGGGCCTCAAGCTTGCATACTTTGCAAGTGCTGTACCACTGAGCTACACCCTCAGCCCATTTTTTAATTTTTTGAGACAGGGTCTCACTAAATTACGCAGACTGCCCCTGGTGTGGAACTTGTGATCCTCCTGTCTCTGCCTCCCGAGTCACTGGGATTACAGGCATGCACCATGGCGCCCGGCAAGGCTTTCATTCTTGAATCTTGATCCCGGATGAAAACTTCAGCACTGTTAAATGCCACCCTTACAGGATAGTAGTATGAGTTATTTTTCCCCTACACTAGGAATAGAGTGAAGTTTTCTTTCCAAAGAAAAACAAAAAAGTACCATGCAAGGTTTTAATAACACGGAGAAAACAACCCAAAAGGTCCCTATGGAAAACAGCATTTAGTCACATCGCATCTGCTAACTTGAGATTTCCCTAATTCCTGTCTGTGTAACTCGTCACACAAGCCTACCACATAATGATCAAACTCTTGAGTGGTTAAACCAGTGGAAATATTTATCTTGCAACAATCCCAAGAGTGCCTAACATTTGTTACTGGCCCTGTTAGAAATAAAAGACGAGGTGGTTGGCCTCATACAGGACTTTCCTCGCTCAGCTGAGACCAGGTGTTCCTGGAAACGGAGCTTGAACAGAATCGAATCCACAAAGCCTCCACAGAGATCCGCTCCTGGCATTCTGCACTGGCAATTGCTCAGCTCCTCCAGCCACTTTACATTCCCCGAAGTCAGGACTTGTCACTGCCCATAATTCCTCTGGATGCTCATCATACAACTGCTAATCAGTCCTTCATTTAAAAAAACAGACAGAAACCTTTCAAGCCCTTAATTGCAAACTGGTCTTTACCTTGTTTTCTTCAACATTTCCTTGAAAGAGCCTCACTAGGCTTGCATTCTAAACCTCTAGCCTAGGACTCTCCCATCGGTCCTTTCCTACAAATCTGCTCTGTCATGTGTATACATCTGCTTGAATTATTGTTGTTGTTAGGTGCTGTCGAGACACTCATAAGGTTTTCAATGGCTGATTGCTTCGGGATTGCTTCGAGAGTGGATTGCCACATCCTTCTGTTTCTGTGGTGCTAGGGATCAAACCCGGGTCCTCAGAGACCGCAGAGCGGGTCTCTACCAACTGAGCTAAACCCCAGCCCACTTGCCTGACATTCACTGTTTAAAATGTCCTACTAGGCTACAATACGGGACAACAAACTCCACTGGGAGTAATGGCTGAGAGCCAACTCACTGAGAACTCACAATATTAGCACAGAGAAAAACAAATTAACAATAACATCACTGACTGCGGCAGGAGCCTTAAGAATTCCACCCACAATCCCTCCCTCACTTTCAGCCCCATTTCCGATTGCACCAACCTACTTTTTGGGGCTTCCTCTGGCCTAAGAGACTACTTTGCCCACCTGGTCCCGGAAAACTTCCATTCGCCACTCTGCAGTAGCCCTCAGGCCATGTGTGAGTTACTGGGATATGAATGTAGGACCCCCTGGACCGTTCAATAGGACAACTTGGAAGCATGTGCTCTACACTGCCTCCCAGGGTGCCACTGGAGCAACCTGCTGGATGATGACATTGCACTTTGACAGAGGCCTGTTTATTCTTAGTAGAATATTTCCAAGACAGGGTGATGGCAACACAGCAACACTGTATAGGGCTATGGTAAATGGGGTGTGTAACGGGTACAAAAAAATTGGCTTTACTAAAAATGGCTTTTATAGCATAAAAACAAAACTTAATATTCCTTGCTTGCTTCAGCAGCACAAATACTAAAACTGGACTGGCATGTACGACCAGCATGGCAAGGAGGACATCCAGCTCATGAGACCTACCACCCGCTGGTTTTAAAAAGACAAAGTATTCCTGCTAGTAAATCCCTACATTAGAATTCTGTTTGTTCTCTGACTGTGTGTGCGAGCGCGCGCATGTGGGTATGGAACCCACAGCTTCAAGAATGCTAGAAGCAAGGACTGTCCCACTGAGCTACACTCCCAGCCCCTGAAATCATTTTAGAATACAGTTCTGAACCCAAAGCTTTGACTGAAAAAGAGAAAGAAAAAAAAGGGGGGAAAGTCCAAGTGTACTGGGGCTCTTTTCAGACTATCCCACATCTTTATGTTGAATATTGCCCAAACTGTCCATTAAGAAAAAAGAAACATGCTCGAGAAGCGGAGGCAGGAGGATGGCAAGTTCGAGACCAGAAGCAGTCTGTGTAATTTAGCAAGATGCTGTCTCAAAAAGTAAAAAAATGGGCTGAGGGCGCAGCTCTGTGGTCTAGCACTTGCACAGCATGCAAGCGTGAGGCCCTGGGTTCATTAATCCCCCAGTACCACCAAAAAAAAAAAAAAAAGAAAAGAAAAAAAGAAACACTTCCTTGGGAACTGCAAGAAGCCCTGGGTTCATCCCCAGAATCAAAAAGAAAAGATAGATAAGAGTAAATTCCTTCAGCCCTGTGGCTAGAAATGTTTATCTTCTGAATCCACAAGTTTAAACTCTCAAAGATTATTTGATCAAAACAACCTGAACAGTCCTTATTAGATAAAGGATGCTTTGAGGAGTATCTTTCTTTTCCTGCCCTCTTCAGTAAAACAGATTTCAAGATTTTTTTTTTCCACTTTGAGGTATAAAGCTGTTATTTAACTCAGATTAAATGTCACACTGCAATGCTTGCTAGTGGCAGAATGACAGCAATGCGGTCTGTCTGGGAAGTATGAAGAAGCTCTCTCTCAAGCTAGGGTAGAGCCCATCCCCAAGCCCAGCCCCAACTGCCACCCCAGAGTAGGGCAACGGTGCTGTCAAGGAAGAGAAAGCAGCCCGGGGAAGAAACACACACCTGTATCCCCAGCTACTTGGGAGCTGAGCAGAGAGCATCCCAAGTTTGAGGCCAGCCCAGGCAACTTAGCAAGACTTCACCTCAGAATAACATTTTAAAAAGACTGGGAATGTAGCTCAGTGGGAGATCACACTTGCAAAGCATGTGTGAGGCCTTGGGCTCCACATCCAGCACAACAAAACAAATAAATAAAGTAGGAGAAAGCAGAGACTCGTATGACTGTGATCAAGATCAGTTCCTCAGTGCCGGGACGGTGGCACACGATGGATGATCCCAAGTTCGAGGCCAGAGGCAGCCTGTGTAACAGAACAAGACCCTATTTCCATCTGTGGATGCAGCAGAGTGGCAGAGCACTTGCAAAGTATGTGTGAAGACCCTGGGTTCAACCCCTAAGTACTGGGGGGAAAGAAAAAAAAAAAGTCAAGTCCTGCTAATTCTGCAGGGGAAATAAAAAAATCTTTAAAACCCAGTTCCTCCTTTCCAGGATCCCATTAATTCTGAAGTACCTATCTCTGAGTGTCTGTGACATTTACAAATAAGCTTCTCCATGCAATCCAGGTTGCACACCAGGTCACACCTGTCTCACCCAGGTCCACGGGCTAAGGTCATTTCCCAGACATTAGTGGTCATGTCTGGAATCCCTATTGCAGCTCTTGTAGCAGCCATTCCAAGGATGAGATTAAAATGCACTCCAATGTACCTTGACTGAATTTGTGCCTCAAGTTCATGGGAGTTTAGAATTAGAGTATATGAATAGTGGAGTTACAAGCCCAACCTCAGTTGTGTTTGCTAGCTAAACTCAAAGCTTTTTTGACACTTCATTGTCAAAAAGAAATGCATGTGAAGATGCTTCAATTTCATGTATGAAGTGCTCCCAACAAGCTATCTTATGACACTATCACAATAACAAATTTCAAGAGCAATTTGAGAACAGCTTCCAAAAAGGTAACACCACCATCATTTGAATTCCGTTACATTCATGTCAAAGCAGTTCTTCCTAGGCACCCATAAAAGGTGGTAAAAATCAATGCTTTTTAGCTCAGCTCAAGTTCCACATACCAAATCTAGTTCCTGAAATATTCAGCAATCTTAATCTTCAGTGCCTTCAATTTAAGAAGTAATATTCAGCTTAAACCATGTACTATATTTTTTTTTTTTAAAAAAAGCACTGTAATTACTTCTTACCAAGAATATAAACAAAGAACCTCATTTTAAATTACATCCTTTGGGATACTTTGAGATTCAAATTAGAGACAGGGAATTAGTTTAAATGTTGACCTTTCACTTTGGTTCTGTTTTAGTAAAGATGGAGTTTTCATTAAATTATTAACTAAATGTGTTCGTATATATTATGCATATTATATATGATTAGTTACGTACCAAAATGAAGAGGTTCCTTATTTCTTTTAAAGGTTAAAACATGCCCACACAGACACACACACACAAGAGAAACCATAAGATAGATCATTTTCATCAGATATTGGAAAAAATAATTCACTTTGTATAGGAATGATCGAGTGACATTTCCAACACAAAATTTTCTCAAATTGACACTTTAAAGGAAGAGAGCAAAACCACATAATAGCTGATTCCTTCATTACCTGTCCTTACTAAGATGATTCTGATTAAGGAGTCTGTTCCCTCTTCTCTTCAGGAAAAGGGGGCATGTTACAAATCATCCTACCCTCTCCCTCCCTCCTTAATAATACTTGGCCCAACTCCTCGCTCAGGGTAGCTGCTCAATAAATATTTGTTGAATGGATACATTAATTCCATGGCATAATTCATACAAATGAGTATAAATGAGCAAAATGCAGAGAATGATTCAGCTGAGATGGTCCTAAAATAGAAGGCTCTGCAGAATTCAGAATGCGTAAATGATATTACAGCATTATGGATTGGGTATAAAAAGATCAATGTCATAAACTGCACAGGAGTGCCAAGAAAGTAATTTTACTTTCAAATGAGAACTTGAAGGAACAACAAGTCCCACCAACCTCAGGAACAAGATGTTTTTCTTTTGTGAAAAGTACACTGCCAACCAAATTTTAATGGTGTAAAAGTGAACTACCTGAAAAACGTCAATATGGGATGTGCAACCAGAATGGATTTAGCATGGCTTCCTCAGCCTTTGAGATCCAAAGACAACGGGACCAAATCTTTAAACTGACTGGCGAATAAAACTTTCCCTAAAAGAATCGCCCCTCTGGAATATAAATGATACTGAGAGCTAAAAAGGCTGTGGGAAGGATCAAGAGAATGAAGTTATACATTTTTAGTTTAAATATTTAAATACATATATGTATGTACGTACGTACATATATGGGGCCATTCAGATTTCTTTCTTTGCTAACTAACCTTATTTGACAAACTTGAAAATCAAAGTGAAAGTATTTCTAATTTTTAAAAAATAAATAGAATACAGGGGCTGGGGCTGTAGCTCAGTGGTAGAACACTTGCCTAGCATGCACAAGGCCCTGGGTTGGTCCCCAGCACCTCTTCCAACCAAAAAGAAATATATATATATATATATACACACACACACATATATACATATGTATATATGTATGTATATACGTATATGTATGTGTATACATATACACACATACATATGCACTTCCCTGCTGTCCAAGGTCAAGTTAGCATTTCATGAAATAAATAAGATATAAATCCTGAACAGCTGTTATAAGAACTCATTGGGAGTATCCTTTCAGCAAGAGCCTACAAAAGTGGTACAATTAAAAAGGCAAAGTTTAGTATTACCAAAAATGTTTACACAAAACCTGCCATCCATAATTAACTCAGGAAGATATCCCAGAAACCACTTTCAGTACTTATGCACGGAAATCAATAAAACTTTTCATTTAAAGACAAATGTCAACTGAAGTCATAAACATACCAAAGGTACTCTACAGTTACAAGCTGAACCCACTACCTGAACTCAATTCAAGACAAGCAAACAGGAAAGGACGGAACCAGAAAACACAACTAACAAATTCTACAGTTTAAAACCATCAAATAGGACTCAAAGTAGTCAAGGATGGGAGTACCTTAGTTGGAGCAGTATCCATGAAAAGCTATAGAGGAAAAAGAGAGAGAGAGAAGGCGTAAAACTTTCTTATACACTAGAGTCCAGATGAGACGTACACGTTGCAGTTCAATATCCCTGACTTTGTTGTTAATTAGGAAGGTTAAAATCAACTGTATTTTGGAAAATGTTTTCTACAGTAATCCCTGCCTAATACTGGAAGGTCAGTGCAATTTATTAAACCAGAAATTAAATGACTGACTTTGGAAGCTAAAAACCAAATAATAATGGAAAGAAACAAAAGACTGCTGGACCCTAATACAATCTTTACGTTTTGTCCACAACAACCCCTGCACCTCTACTTACCTCACTCATAAAGGTGCCTGTTCTAAGTGAGACATGGCTTGACAATGTTGTGATAAACAATCCATCCATGTTTTTTGTTTCAATTTACAGATCATTATTAAGATAATTTCAATGGGAAGGATCTTAAAGGATTCACTTAGGTGTAGCTAAAAAGGGAAGAAAAATGCTGGCTGGCTATTAAAATAAAACTTCCCCAGCATAATCAAAACTAGATGTAAAGACATAATTATTTTTCCAGTACTAAGGGGTTGAACCTAGGGCCTGGCACATGCTAGGCCAATGCTCTACCTGTGAGTTGCACCCCTAATCCCTATTTTAATTTTTTTTCATTTTTGAGACAGGGTCTCCCTAAATTGTGCAGGCTGCCTCTGGCCTTGAACTTTCAATCCTCCTGCTTTGCCTCGCAAGTAGTTGGGATTACAGGCTTACCACTAATTTCTTATTTCTATCCAACTCCCCATTCTTCCAAATAACTTGTGTCTCTATGGTACGTGTTACCTATGCAAAGGTGCACCGAAAACCAATTTAGTTCACAAAAAATAAAATATATAATATAATAAACACAAAACAAGACCTGCCTGCCAATATGCAATGCCAGGATCAAATCTTTTGGCTAATCATCTGTGAAATACTACTTTGGCAAGGCGCACTGTGAAAAATGCACGCCCTATTAGTAAGCAATCTCAAGCGTTTGTTCCTTCCTGTGGCTCTCCCGCCCTTCAACAAACTTAGCTGCAGTTTAACACCGGACAACCTACAAACTCTTCAGTATACTAGCAGACATCACAGTATCTCAAGAGGGAAGTCACAGCTTTCGCTGACTCTTCCTCTTTATAAAGAATCCCTCTCTCCCAAGGCGGCGCAGCCTGCGTGGTGACACATCCCCAGCCTCCTCTGGAGCTGCTGTCAGGAGCGGGGAGCCCCACTCTGCATTTCCACAGTGCTGATTCCCAGTGCCTGTCGATTCCACAATGGGGGAATTGCTTGCTTCTCAGCTAGAAAAGCCTCCCCGCCACGGTGACCTTCTCCGCCTGCCCCACGCCTGTCACCCGGGGAACCCCAGAGCGTGCTCTGCAGGCCGGGTGCTTGGCTCGCACCACTCTCTTCACCTTCATAGCAAATCTGGGACAGATGAGAGAATGGAGCCCCAGAGGGCTCTTGGTAACCGGCCTGTGCTCAGTCCCAGGGCGGCCAGAGGCTGGCTCTGCCCAGAGCCCTCCAGCCTACCCACTAGCCCAGCCAGCCGCAGGGAACCAGCTCTGCAAACCCATCCGCCCAAGGAGAGCTGCCCCAGAGATGTCAACCACTATCTGCTCTCTCCCTTCTCCAGCTTCCCCTCAGAACCTCAGAGTTCTATTTTCTCACGGTAGAAAACATAAACTCGAAGACAGCAGAGATATCCCCACAAGAGCTGATCTATTTTTAGCCCCAGGGAGCATTATTCATTATGCATTTGCTGAATGAATAACGTATCTGGAAAATTGGGGTTGTCATGACCCAAGCTCTAGAGAACCTGAAGTATGTATTTGTTTCGCTTATTTGTCCAAATCTACTAGGTAATTAATCATCTTTCTAAATTTAATTTGACAGAGAGTGTTTATCAAGCATCTTCTATGACATGGTCTGCCCAAGCAGCACAGGACTAACTAGTAGATTAAACCATTTATGCACAACTTTATGAGCCAGCTTTATCTGTTAGAAAGAGTAAAAGTCAGGTAGTCGTGGCATTGCCAAAAAGAATCCATCAATTTGACCAAATCACTTCTCTCTGACCTAAGGCATCCTCAGGGGAAAGTGGAAGGTTGCATTATCTCTAGAAGAGCTTTTGAAATTCTGAAGGGAAAAAAAAAAAAAAAAAGAAAAAACACCCCACTCTCTACCCCTCCTCATTACAAACTTCAGAAAATTCCCAGAGATGATCTGAGGATTTTCCAAGAAATGTCACACGTATGCATCCATGCATCCATGCCTTTATTCCACCCTAAAAATCCCCAATGTGGTTTCAGTCCAGCTCTCCACATAAGAGCAGGGGAAATCTGTCCCCATTCAAAGGCACAGAGCAACTACAGTCTGTACTGACTGGCAACTCCCTGGCATTAGTACTGTTTCTGCAGCACAATTATTCCACGTTCCCTCTATCGACAGGCCCAGTCACGCTTTTTGTCCACTAAAGGAGGAATATTTCAAACAAATTTTTGCCTGTGTATTGTACTAAAATGCCCACAGCCATAATTTAAAGTGGATAACAACCATGAACCATCAGAGGCCAAGATGCTGAAGAATTATCTAGGCACATAACAAGAAAGCAAATTCACATAATGCACTAATTTAAAAGTACAGAAACAAGTCCCAGGCAAGAAGACAAATGAACCCTGCATATTTTAATGAGTTTCAATTCCTGAAACTCAATAATCTTAACTACAACATGAAACAATGGAAATGAATTTATTTTCTCTTTGACTCAGTGTAACAGCATTCCTCTTCTATCCAGAAAAATATACTTCCATCCTGGCAAACAATGAATATGTATAAGTATTTTAAAGAGTAAGCATTCAATAAATACTTCTTGAATTAATGAATAAATTTTCCCATCTAATGATATCTGCTGTGAATTTTAAAGATCCTTAAAAAAAAAAAAAAAAAAAAACCGGAGAGGGGCAGCATTGTATCTGTTTTACTTCATTTGATTAACATTCATTACACCACCATTAACCAACACTAAAATGACAATCCTGACTAAAATGACAACCTCAACTAGAGATCCTCCAATAAAACTTACTGACAGAGATATTCTAAAAGCTAAATCATGGCAGACACTGGGAAACTTTTAAAAAGTATATACTGTATACTAATTAAAAACAGGGCTGGGATTTAGCTCAGTTGGTAGAGCACTCTGCTACAGTCTCTGAGGTCCTGAGTTCAGTTCCCAGCACCACAAAAATGGGAGAAGAACCTGGCAATCCACTCCCAAGGCAATCCCGAAACAGCCATTGAAAACCCTATGAGGGTCGCTGTGAGTCAGATACTGACTCGATGGCACCTAACAACAACAACAACAATTAAAAACAGAGTGGGCCCAGTAGTACACACCTGTAATCCCTGCTACTTGGGAGGTGGGAGCCAGAAGATACCAAGTTCAAGGCCAGAGGCAGCCTGCATAACTTGGCAAGATCCCTTCTCAAGATAACAGAGAAGGAGCAGGGGTACAGCTTAGTGGTTGAGCACCTCCAAAGTATGTGTTCTAGGTCAGTCCCCCCAGAATCTCAATCAATAAAAAATAAAAATAGAAAATAAAAATGGTAAGGAAATTTAAGACAAACAACAAAGAATCTTTTAGCCAGTAGTCCTAGCTTTTCTTTTTTTTTTTTTTTTTGGTGGGGTACTTGGGGTTGAGCCCAGGGCCTCACGCTTGCATGCTTTCCACCTGCGGTAACACTGAGCTGCATCCCCAGCCCATTTTTTTACTTTTTAAGACAGGGTCTCACTAAATTATGTAGACTGCCTCTGGTCTCAAACTTGTAATCCTCCTGCCTCTGCCTCCCAAATCACTGGGATTACAGGCATGCACCATAGCACCCAGCTATCCTAAATAATTTTTACTAATCAAAAAATTTTTAAATCAAAACTATGTACTAAATATTAAATCCTATAAATGACCAAACACAGAGATTATGCAGTCATGCTGATGTCTTAGAAGTTTTTCCTCTTATTAATTAAGAAGAAAGGAAAATGCATGCTGTCATTTGATGTAGGGCCCTATTTAAAGGGATGGGAAAATTGAAAACACTCAGACTTCTGGCATCAAAGAGGCTCACAGGAAAATCAGATCATTTTCCCCCCTGGTACTTCTCTCATTTAAGAGTTATCTAGTTCCAAATCTACTGAGAATCCTTCCCACATCCCCTCTTCCTCCCACTTCTTTGTCTAGGAAGAGGTCACTTTGACACCTACTCCAGGTGCACTCAGACTGCACCAAGAACACAGCACAAGCAAAGAAAAAAACAAAGCAAACAAATAAAAAACCTACATGTCACTGCACATAGCAAGAACCAAATAGAGGGCCAAGTGAGAGGATGATTGGGTTGGGATGGGAATTAAACCCCTATTAGCCTACTCCTAGTAAAGTAAATGCCCAGTACACCGGCATGGGTGGCCAGACTCCAAACAATAGTGATTACATAATGAAGGGTGATGAAAGGAAAATAGGCATTAAGCATCTATTAAATGCACCCACATGAAATACCCAGGTGGCTACAGGAATTCAATTTACAGATTAAGTAGATTCCATACAAATGTCTAGGGACTACAATTTTAAAATCTATGTATATATGTATGTACATGTACATGATTTAAAGGCAAGGTGGGTAGAAATAACAACATGCATTAATTTTTACAAACCAACTCCAATTCGAAAGGATCTTCGCAACCCAATAACAAGTGTTGGCAAGAACATGGAACAACTGTACAATGCCAATAGGAATAATGAGTGGTGCAGCCACTTTGGAAAGGAGTCTGGCAGTTCCTCAAAACGTAAAAACACAGTTACCTTGTGACCCAACAATTCTACTCCTAGCTATACTGAACTGAAAATATGTCCATGCAAAAAGAATTCCTAATAGTCCAAAAGTCCACTGATGAATGGATACAGCCATATATACTTTCACCCAGCATTTTCATTTTGAGACATTTACTCTACAAATACAGTCACACATATAAGCAGAAAGTACACAGATGCCACTGCATCCATTTGCAATAGGGACTAGCAAATCCCCAAATCCCCATCTATTGATTATCACTAAATAAATCATGATTCAGACATACAGTGCAATTGCCCACAATAGTAAAAGAGAACTATCCTTACAGGGATGGTGTAATTTCTACAAACTTGAATATGCATTAGAAAATTGAAGGGTGAAAAAAAATGACCAGGGAGGGGAGGACTACGTTTATATATCTCACTTGGTAATATTTGATTTTTAAAAAAATGTGCATATGCTGCTTTTTAAATTAAGAAAAAGAGATTGACGAGAAAAATAAATTGGGAATGAGGGGCCCAGTTAGTGGTCACTTGCTAACCACAGGTCTCAAGTCTTCCCCCACCACACACACACACACACACACACACACACACACACACACACACACACACACTTTTATAATAATGAAAGTAAAAAGTAATCTGAATTCTGGATCCACAGTTTCTTCAGTTTGTCTTGTGTATCATAGATAAGCGGACTGTTTCAGTGTCCTTTCTCCAGAAAGCCAAAACTATCAGTGAGGGACATCTGGAGAAATCCCAGGGAAGGCTGTCCAGGACCCTTGCCCCCCTGGAGCCAACATCTTACACTGAAGCTGAACCCTTTGTGACCTAACAGTATTTTGATTTTATGTAATGCACTAACTCTCCTCAGTGTTCTGCTTGTTGACATTTTCTGAAGTTAATTCACTGATCTCTGCCTCCTGAAAGCTTGCCACTTCACATTTTATCTCCAATGACTCTGCTGTCAAAAAAAACCTTTTTGCTAGTGGAAGAGAGCTTCCCTAGAATGTTCAAGGCCCTGCGTTCAATCCCCAGCACCACCAAAACCAAAAGCAAACAAAAACCTTTGATCGAAAACCAGAATCCAAATATTCATCAACAGGGAGGTGTCTAAATAAATTACAAGGCATTTAAGTCTATATGTACTTTTTTACAGTTTTATTCTTTAAAACCACATACACTTTGGCCTAAGCAGTAATTAAAATCACAGGCAGTTTTGCATGCACCAGTACAAAACAATCACTACTGAGAAATACTGTGCAAACAGAACAATGTGCAAAACAGCATGCTGTACCCTACGCTGCACCGGTACAGCAGAAGATACACACGTATCCATGTCTAGTCTATTTCTGGAAAGAGCCCCAAGACACTGGCAACACTAGTTGCCTTTAGAGAAGGACCCCCTCTTGGCTGTGAGGCCAAATTTTTGCTACATACTCCTGTGTACTTTTAGAATTAAGAGTTCTGTGCCATGTTGAGTGTCTTCCTTGCCCTAAAATTAAATGCCACGCAACAAAGATCCTTTCCACAGATACAAATAACGAAAGGCAGGAGTATGTAGAGCTCCCATCACCTCCCCCTTGAAGGGCCCTGCACTCCCAGCTTCAGCGCGCTGGCTTCACCTCCTGCGCCCCCCCATGTACCTCGAACCTGGACAGGGACTCCAGGCAATCTCCTCCCCTTCCTTCCTCAGTTCCACCAAATGCGGAGGAACCTTCCCTTCACAGACCGTCCAGCAACCTAGAATGTACTTTCTGCTCAATTTCTGTCGGTCTAAACCCTTCCTAAATTAATGCTCTCCCCACTCCCTGCCTACCTGGCTTACCCAAGGCGCAGGGCAGGAAACGGCTCATTTAAAAGAAAACCACACGCCGAGGCTGACCCAGCCCGCGCCACAGGAGACACCGCACACTCCCTCGGCACGGCAGCCAGGCGGGCGACCCGCGTCCCCACAGCCCGGTACCCGCCAGCCCCGAACGCACGCGCACGCTTCAGCGTCCACCCCGCCGACCCAACAGCCCCGGCCTGGGCTCACCGAGTCTCCAGACAGGGGGACCCCGCGTCAATGACACCGCACCGATGGCTGCCTGTGTCCCTGTCCGGGGTGCCAGGGGTGCTCCAAAGTGGCAACTGCGGGCACGCGGCGCGCGAGCTGCTCAGGGCCACCCACGTGCCGCCTTCCTCCGCGGGGGCCCACAGGGAGGGCGCGGGGGGGAATCCCTGGGGGAACGGGCACAGGACGCGGCAGGGCTCGGCCACACAGTCCCCACGGGGCGGCGGGGGACGGCCCGCGCCAGGGGTGCCCGGCGCCCTCGGGGATCCCCGGGGCCGCTCAGCGCCCCCCGAGGTCGCCCCGAGGGCGGGCGGGGACCCGGCGGCGCCGTGGCCGCGCTCTGAGCGGCGCTCACCGGTGATGTCCAGGTACACGTCGTCCCCGGGGTCCCCGCCGAGCGCGTCCCGCGCCACGGCGCTGCGGCTCCTCTTCGCGCCCAGCGAGGACGCCGAGCAGCGGCGCGAGCAGGGGGGCGCGGCGGCCCAGGGCGCGCGCCGCTCGCCCTTGCGCTTCATCGGGGCCGCGGCCGTCAGGGGGCCGCGACCACGGCCCCGCGCGCCCGCCTAGGCCCCGCCAGCCCCGCCGGGCGCCCGGGGCGCGGAGCGCGGCGCAGGGCCGGGACGCGGCGCCCGCCCCGCGCCCCGCCGCGCCGCAGCGCCCGCGACAGCGCCTCCTGCCGCCGCCCGTCCCGCGGCCCCCGGCGCGGCCGAGGCCCCCGCGCTGCCGCCGCCCGCGCGGGCGACTCGGGCGACCAGGGCTCGGCGCGCGCCCCCCGCGGACGCGGACGCGGACGCTGCTGCCGAGGCGCGCGAGCACGGCGGGCCGCGGCTCCCGGGGACCCCAGGAGGGCTGCGCCGTGGAGCTTCATTCACAAAAAAGGGCCCACAACCCTCCACGGGACCCGCGGACGGAGGCCTTTCATTGGCTGGCGAGGCGTGACGTCACGGAGACGGGCCCTTTCTACAGGCAGGTACTCCGTGACGCCATAAAGAAAACTCTGAACGGTTCCACCAATCAGAGATAAAGTGTGCTGCGACCCCCCCCTCCCTGCACCCCAACTTTTGTCTTTTCTGTGCCCTTTGGGTGCCAGCACCCCAGTTCCCAACTTCCTTCGGTGAGTCACCAAACTCTTCCACAGTCCTACCCTAGTAGCTTGATTCCAGGTCTTTGGGTTTGGTTTTGTTTTGTTTTGTTTAAAGTATTTCTTGGGTTTCCTTGTAGTCCGCGCCAAGTTGAAAACTTGCCGTGGTTGCCAGCTTGGAAACAAGAGTATGGACTGATTAAATGGCCCTCGGCTCTGTAGACTTAAGGTAGAGATGATTACAGAACTGAAGAAGAACTATTTAAATTAGCTGCCTTCTATTTATCGACCTTTGCCCACCATTCAGAAAGACCAAGCAAGAGGTACTTAAGTTGATAGAGGGATCATGGAAACACGATTTCATGTGATGGTTTCCATCTCAGTTCCTCACCTTGGAATCCAGTACCCGGTTTGATTTAGTAATTTTAAACACTGTTGCTGTGTACAACTGAGGTGTTGACATGTCCCACTATATTATGAAGTATTGAAGCAAGTGGCAAGTTTAGAACTTGAGCTTTTATGAACTGTAGAGTCCTATCCTCTTTTTCTACTGGGTTAAAATAATGTCTGATCTTTCTGGACCTTAACCACAACTGTCATTTTGGAAGGCCTTTAACTCTCCATCGTACTGTCTAAAAGGACGAGAACACAGTCTTTATAGATTCTGTAACCCCAAATTCTGCCTCTGCAAGCTATTTCTACTTTTCCTCAGCATCCTAATGTCTTACCCTGCAGTGCATTTACAGCCAGGCTCTGTAAGAGAAAGATGAATTCGAGTTCTTCTTCCCAGGAAACCTCCCAGAAATGCAGATTTTCCTGGAGTTCCTCCCTGAGGCGCTATTTTGACTGGTATTGTTGTGAAGTTTTCCCTTAAGCCCTGCTAAATAAAGAAGGAGGGGGTGGGGGTTGGCCTCCTTCAGCCTAGAACTAAAGACCACAACTTTGTAAGAACTTTTCCTTAAACTTCGTATTCCTGTTATTTCTCTCTTGTTTCCATAAGGAAATCGACGAAGGCCTTAAATTAAAAATGGTCTACATGTTTTCAGGGATAAGAAAAAAAAAAAAAAGAGACAGAGAGAGAGAGAGAGGGAGAGACTTCACAGCCTATGAAATGCTGTGCAAATGAGTCTCCATGAGCTGAAACTTTGGGCTCATAAGCCCTGTTTTGACCTGGAGAGAGAGGCCTTTCACACTGTTCTGGGGCTCAGCCTCAAAAAGGCCACCAAGTGTCTCAGACTATCAGGAATTTTAAAAGAATAAGTCTTGTTTAGAATAGATAGATATTACATGGGAGTTGCCCCGGTGGCTCCCTAGAATTACAGACACACAAGTGTCCCATGACACTCTTTTTTGCAGTGCTGGGGATGCATGCTAGGCAGGCTCGCTACCACTGGGCTACATCCCCAATTCTTTTTTTTTCTTTTTTAAGTAACCTACCTAAATGTCAAGTTAAGACTAAGTGCCACATAGTTCACATAGTTTTTTAGCTCATTAGTCTCATCTTCAAATAATGTTTGAGCTAGAAATTCTAACAAAATGCATATGATTTAAATAAAAGAAAATAATAAATAAGATAATGATACCATTGAAGCCTTTTCATATTTTATAAATATATAATATTATGTTTTGCTGGAATAATACCATTAAGAAACAAGTCATATGGTTACACTTGTAATTATGCAGACATTCCTTCCATTCTTGGTACTAACTAGTTTGCTAACTATACATGTTAAAGTTTTATACTCTTTTTATATTTTGTTTTTTGGTCATGTTTAGATAGTGGCAAAAAAGATCTTGGCTCATATTTGTTATGTATGTGATACTTCCTTTGAATAATTTGGTTCTTCCACTCTTTAATAAGTTGGCCTCGAGGCCCTGAGACTTTGGCAGCAGGAAATTTGTTTCAACTTGCTTGCTTTGGTACTTATTTGTTGTTCATTATTTGACTATTGATGAGGATTTTAGAGTTTGACAGCACCTGAGACAGTATTTGTTCCAAGGCTAGCCTTTCACAGAGAGGACAGGGGACAAAGATAAGTGACAGTTGCTAAGCTGAGGTGAGAACCTAAAATAGTCTCCAAGCCTCTAGGTTGTCTTTCCTTGAGCTGTCTAAGGTGGTTGTGATCCTCAACAGTTTGGGTGTTTATTGTTGTTGGTAGATGCCATCAAGTCAGACCCAGCTCATAGCAACCCTATGCACAACAGAACAAAACTCCCTAACACTGTACCACGCACTCCATCTTTTTATGTTTGAGCCCATGGTTGCAGTCATTATGTGTCTTCTCATTTTGAGTCATGCCACATCAGCAAAAGGAGGTTCCAGGGACTTTATTCCCATCATTAAGGTTGACTCTCCTTTGAGGAGACAACTCTTCCCCAGTCTTTTGAGTGCTGTCCAGCCTTGGGGGAAAAGGGCTCATTTTTTGGCACTGTATTTAACAGAGCTTTTCTGTTATTCATAAGGTTTTCAATCCCTAACTTTTTCAGGAGTGGGCTGCTGGGTCCTTCTCCCTAGTCTGTCTTAGTCTGGAAGCTCAGCTGAAACCTGTCCACCATAGGTGGCCATGCTGGTATCGGAAATATGGGTTGCACAGATTTCAGAACCATACCAACACGCAAGCCCTCACAGCATGGCAAACTGACAGACAAAAAGTAGATTCACCCTGAAAGGAAAACAGTTATGGAAGCTTCTCATGTATTTACATTTCAGGTAAATCATATTCTCCTCTCTCTCTCTCTCTCTCTCTCTCTCTCTCTCTCTCTCTCTCTCTCTGTGCATATGTGTGTTGCTTGGGATCAAACCAGGGCCTCCCTCACTCATGCAAGGCAGGCACTATTCTTCTGAGCTATACCCTCAATCCAATAGATCTTTTTTAAAGGCATCTTAGCATTTATCTTATTTTCCCACCCCAATATTTTTAAAGTATTCTTTAATTCTCCTGTTTGTTTTAAAGATGTTATTACATTTAGGTCTTTATTGTTTCTGGGATTTGTTTTTGCATACAGGATCATGCAATGATCTAATTTTATCCCAATGCTTTTAATTACATAGCCCATCTTTTCCTTATTGGCAATATTTTTTCTCTTTGCAGCACCGTAGGGTTGAATCCAGGGCCTCATGCACGTGGGGCAAGTGCTCTCCCACTGAACTGCATTCCCAATCTTGTTTTTATTTTTTGAGAGAATGTCTCACTAAGTTATGCAGGCTGCCTCTGGCCTCAAAACTGTAATCCTCCTGCCTCAGCTTTCTAAGTCCCTGGGATTACAGGTGTGTGCCATGGCACCCACCTTTAACATTATTTTCTTGAGACCAGGATCCCTCTGTGTTGCCCAGGCTGGTCTGAAACTCCTCCGCTCAAGTGATCCTCCTTAGCCTCCAGAGCAGCTGAAACTACAGATGTGAACCACTGCATGAAGCTGCTCCTCAATTTGAAATGTTTCCCTTTTCTCTGTACAATTCTCATTTATAATGTGCTGGGACTCTCACTTCTAGTCCTTTATATTGATCTTTTCTGTCTATTTGTGAATTTATGAACACGATTTAAATTACAGTGGCTTTCTAATGTGGTTTGTTGTCTAGTGGGATAAGTTTCTCCTATTTTTCTTTTCCAGAAACAACCTTAAAATATGGCTATCACCCCTTTAAATTAGACATCAAACTTCTCACTATAGAGTGAGCCAGCAAGATATATGCTTCTAAGAACATACAACCTGACGGAGCCAGGATTACCCAGGAAATGCTCCAGGCAGAAATGTTTCCTCTACATCGAAGGAAGCCTTGAGATTTAACTTTGGTTTCCAGGAAACATAGAGGGTAGAGGAACACTTTAAATGGCTTGTAAGGAAACATGGGCTGGGATTTAGCTCAGGCGGTAGAGTGCCGCTCTGCAGTCTCTGAGGTCCCGAGTTCGACTCCCAGATCTGCAAAAACAGGAGAAGGACAAAGCAATCCACTCCCAAGGCAGTCCCTAAACAATAAGCCATTGGAAATTGGAAACCCTATGAGGGTCACTATGAGTCGGACATGACTCGATGTCACCCAACAACATAAGGAAACAGTCTGACAGATCTTGAATGCAGGCATTCTACAAAATCTGTCTCCTCAACAAGTAAATGTCACAGAGGGAAAAATGAGATAAGTGTGTGGGGAAACCTGTGGTAGCTTAAACAGCTTTAAAAGGCACACTGACCGAACACAACACACTGGCCCTCATTGGCGCAGGTCCCAACAATCCAGCTACAAAGGCATGCTTAGGGCTGGGGGTGGAGTGCAGTGGTAGAGTGTGTGCTTAGCACGCTCCAGCTTAGGTTCACACACACACCACAGACATGCTTAGGGCAGCTGGAGGCATTTGACATGGGCTACACATTCGGGGTTTAGCTCAGTTGGTAGAGCTCGGCTCTGTGCCCTGAGGCCCTGGGTTCCATCCCCAGCACCACAAAAATGGAAGAAGGATGTGGCAATCCACTCCTGACGCAATCCCAAAACAATCAGCCATTGAGAACCCCATGAATAGCAGAGAAGCCCTGACATGGTTCTGGGAAGGGCACAGTGTTGGGTAGTGTTTCATTGGGTTGTACACAGGGTTGCTGTGAGTCGATAGGACTCGGGGCACCTAACAACAACAACAACAACAGACATCTGGTGGCATTAGGGAACTCCTGTGAAGTGTTTGGGGTGTGGTCACAGCGATGTGAATATGTGGGTGAATGGCCTGACTCTAGGGCTAAGGACTGAATTGTGTCCCCTCCCCCAGATGTCCTGTTAAAATTTGACACCCCAGTGGGATGGGATTTGCAGATGGAGCCTTTGGGAGGTAACCAGGTTAGATTTTGTCCTGAGGACAGGGTTCTCATGAGATTAGTTCCCTGAGAGGGGGAGAAAGAGGGAGGTCTTAAGAAAGAAGAAGATCTCCACTCCAAAGCCAGGAAGAGAGCCCTCGCCAGGGACCAATGCAGCTGGCACCTTGCTCTTGACTCTCAGCTTCCAGCACTGTCTAGAGAACAAACATCAATGAAATAAACTGAGAAATGCTTCTGCCACCCAGTGTTGAGTATTTTGTCATAGCAGCCTGAGCTCAGGAAAATGTGTTAGAGCGTTAGAGCTTCAAAGGCTGTAAAAGGGTGTAGCAAAGACATACCTTGAATCTCATCCTGTGTATCTGTCTGTCTCCCTCTCTTGCAATGAAACAACTGTGACAAAGCATCAAGTGTCAAATTTAATCCTTATTTTTTTGTTGTCTTTGTACTTTTATCTCCTTAATTTTCCCAACCAAGTTCACTTTTTCCCCTATATGTTTACATATTTAAAAATTCTTGCTATGATTTTGCTTTGGGTAGCGTTCAATTTCTAGACTAACTTGAGAGAAATTAGCATGTTCTCACTATTGAACTTCTTTAAAGACAAAAGCATATCCCTCCATGTGATTAAGATCTTTTTCAGCGTCCTTCAGTAAGTAAACCATCACAGGTTTATGATGACAGATTGCATAATTTGGGCTGTAATCGTCATCGGCTTTTCCCCCTCCCCCAATCCAGTTTCTAACTGGTCGTTGCTGAAGGTCATGGAAGCTCGTGATGTTGAATAATAGTCTTTGTTGTGCTGGGAATCAAACCCAGGGCCTCGTCCACACTAGGCAATACCTCCTCCCTGTGTGGCGATCCTGTATTCTACTCGTGGTACTACCAGTGCAGCCCGTGCCCATATGAAGGAATGTGTGCTACTTAGCTTTGCGTTGCTGTGACAGAGTGACCGAAAGACACAAATAAAAGAAGGAAAGGTTTAATTTGGCTCTTGGCTTCAGGGGTTCAGTACATAATTGTTCGGCCTCACATGCTTAGGCCCAGCATCAAGGTGACATAAGCATGTGGCAGTCAACAGGAGCAGAGAGACCAAGGCTGGAACCAAGGGCTGGGTAGCCTTCAAAGGCCTGACCCCTACTTCTACCAGCTAAGTCCCACCTCCCAAGGTCTCTAGAGCCTCCTGAATGGCACTGCCATCTGGGGGCCAAATGTACAGCTCATGAGCCTACAGGAGACATTTCAGATTCAAACCATAAGAACACAAACTATTTTTCCCCCATTAAATATAAATGTTTCTTCTTGTCTTCACAAAGCAGACAGTATTTTAAATTATTATGCAGAAAAACTGCAGTTCCCTCATTTGGCTGCTCACAATGCCCAGAGGCCAAATGGTACAAAAGAAATTAGACCTATTAAGCTGGGCTCCTTCTTGTAAGTGCAAAGGCGGCTTTATAAGGATGTATCAATCTTTTGCTGAGAGAGAACTCTGAGGGCACAGTAAGATTATGATTTCAGCTACGGAAATTTCCTGCTGTGTCTACTTCCGGTGAGCTTTAAAAAAATTGAAGTATAATTAACACATAATTGAAGCAAAGATTGTAGCTGCTATAGTTTGGATCTTGAATGTCCCCCAAAGGCCCTTTGTTCAGAGCTCGGTCTTCAGCTTGGTGCTATTGAAAGATGGTGGAAACATGAAGAGGTGAGGCCTAGTGGGAGGTTTTAGGTGACTGAAGGACCTCAAAGGACACCATGGGACCATGGACTCTTTCTCTCTTTCACTTCCCAGCCACCATGAGGTGAACGGCTTCACTCTACCACATCCTCCCTGACACAGTATGCCACCTTGGCACTGGTCTAGAAGCAATGGGCTGACCTGAATTGAAACCTCTGAAACCATTAGCTAAATTAAACCTGTCTTCTTTTTAAGTTAATTATCTCAGATGTTTTGTTACAGTAACAGAAAGCTAACTAACATAAGAGGTGTTAGTACAATGAGTTTTAAAATCACATACACCTGTGTGACGACTGCCCAAAACAAGTCACAGAATCAAAGAGCCTGTTAAAAATACCTCTTGCTATGGTTTAGATGTGGTCTGAGTATGTCCCCCAAAGGTTCATGTGTTGGCATGGTGTCCAGCATGAGGGTGTTAGAGTGGTGGGACGTTTAAGAAGAAGGGTCTAAATAACTAGGTCACAGGGACACTATCCTCAGAAAAGATTAATGTAGGTCTCCTGTAACTGGATTAGTTTCTAAGAACACGGATAATTGTGAGGGAAGTTTGCACCTCCCCTGAATGTTTCTTCTGAATGCACTACTTGTCACTCCTACACTTGCTCCTGCCATCCACCATAAGGTCCTCTCCAAAGCTGAGTTGATACTGGAGCTATGCTCCTGAACCTCCAAACTGTAAGCTAAATAAACCTCCTTTCTTTATAAAGTACCCAGCCTCAGGTATTGTGTTATAGCAACTGAAAATAGACTAAGTCCCCTCCCCGCAAACATCAGCAGGACTCCCTGTGTTGGCCCTTTCCCAGACCATCCCCTGCAGCTGCTCGCCTGCCTCCTCCTCCCTCCCACCTTGCTCTTGCTGCCACTGTCTGTCTCAGACTCCTTTTTGGCACCATATCTCAACTTCAGAAATTTACCTCTGGCTCTGTCACTCTGACCGAGTTGGACCAGCTCTTCTGGCTGAGTCTTTGCCTTCTTGTTCAGACAGGGCTTGGAGTGTCTCACTTGGACTCTGCAACATTTGCTGCAGATCCAAGATGTCTCTGCCTTTGGCCCTGGCTGCCAGGCCAACCCCACCAGGCCTCCTCCCAGAGGGCCTGTGGCGGAAGGATCCAGCATGCTTCACAGTCATAATCAGATGAGATAATCAGGTAATTTGAGGTTGCTAACAGCCTCCTTTACCCTTACTACACACATTTTTCTTGCCAATTGTTGCAGGACAAGAAAGACATCCTTGTCTAACTCTCCCCTTATCCACACAGAAGGAAAGAAAGGCATTGATTTCAAGTCTCTTCTGTGGTTATAGAAGTGTAAAAGCAATTTAGTCTTTATTCTCTGTTGTGGCAGGGAAGAAAATTCCTTGCAAAGACTTTTCTGGGTATTAGAAGAGAACTAGCTACCAGTTCAAATATATGGGGTGATTTCTGTCTTTTTGTAACAAACTGCCATACATGAGGAAATCCTAGCCCACTCCTGGTTCTCCATTTTCACCCACAATTCTCCATAGGAAAAGGGAAAACAGAGTGATGAAAATACACAGTGCATAAATAAGCAGATGGAGTGGGATTCTCTAGGAATTTCCTCTGTTTTTAAATGCAGATTCAAGTGAGCAGTGAATTATGTTATCCAAATTAAGGTGCAGTGTAAAAGAAAGAAACAAACAAAAACCCAGAAGGTTAAGATAACTCATCATACAGGCCAGGGGTCCAATCTTTTGGCTTCCTAGGGCAGCACTGAGTAAAGAGGAATTCTCTTGGGTTGTACAGAAATCCTATAACATAGTCCATGTACATCATAAGACTTCTGCTGAGTGGGGTGCTGCATGCCTGTAATCCCAGTGACTCGGGAGGTGGAGACAAGAGGATTGCAAGTTCGAGGTCAGAGGCAGCCTGCTCAACTTAGACCCGGTCTCAGGATAAAAAATTTTACAAAGGGACTGGGGGCGTAGTGGTAGAGCAGTTGCAAAGTATGGGCAAGACTCTGGGTTTAGCCTCTGAGTTCTGAAAATAAAAAAACACACACACACACATAAACTTCCTTCGTTTTTGCACTATTCAATATTGTATCTAAAAAACTTATGCTTTGGGAGCTGGGAATGTAGCGGAAGAGCGCTTGCTTAGCATGTAAGAGGCCCTGGGTTTGATCCCCAGTCCCATAGAAACAACAACAACAACAACAACAACCCTATGCTTCTAACTTAAATCTAGCTGCCAAAATAACATTAACATATATTCAGAAAAACCAAAGTGAAGAATTTGGAAGTCAGACTTGTTCTTCCACCAGCACGTCTGGTTCCTGGGCCATCCTCCACCCTGCTTCCCAGTAAATTTTCAAAATGACAAATCTAATTGTTTCATTTTATCAATTAAAACACCCCTCCGAGCTGGGCATGGTGGTGCATGCCTGTAAGCCCAGGGACTCAAGAGGCAGAGGCAGGAGGATCTCGAGTTCCAGGCCAGAGGCAGCCTGTGTAACTTAGCAAGACCCTGTCTCCAAATAAAAAGTAAAAATGGGCTGGAGGTGGAGCTCAGTGGGAGAGCACTTGCAAAGCATGCGTGGGGCCCTGGGTTCAGCCCCCAAGGACTAAAAAATATACCCCTCCCCTTTTAGGGCAAGTCTGTCTGACTTTTTCTTCTGCACTATCCTATACTTTCTATAAGAGTGATCTTTATTTTTTCTGTTTTTGTTTGTTGTTGTTGTTGTTGTTTGTTTTTGTTGTTTTAGTTTGGAAATTTTCAGACCCATGAACAGATTAATTTTGAGATAAAATCCAAGCCATCAGTGTTCTGCTGACATCATGACTTGTATCTCCTAAGAACAGGGACGCTTTCTTACATAACCATGATGCAATTGTCAAATTCAGCAAACTTAACATTACCACAATATGATTTAGTTTACCTTCTGTCATATTTTACCAATTGTCTAAAAAATGATATGAAGCATTTTTCTTCCCTGATCCGGGAAGCAATCCTAAATTTCCTGGGGATTCATCTCAGATCATGTTCTCCATGGTAACAGGACGTCCTTGTTACACGAGGTTACGAGGCCTAGGATCATAGTTGGGACATAGTGAGACATAGTTGTCCCACTTTGGGCAACTGGTGAACTATGATCACTGGGTTCATGCAGATGGTGTCTGCAAGCTTTATCCTCTCTAAAGCCGTCATTTTTTCCCATTGAAATTATCATTTGTGGGGGGATAGTTTAAAGACCACAAACTTCGGTCATTTGTTTAGTACATATTGATGGACGCTGAATTGGTTGTTACTATGATGGCTGTGTCTACAGCTATACCACCCTGGCATCCACCGTCAGATCTTGGAAGCTAAGCAGGGTTGGACCTGGCTAATACTTGGATGGGAGACCGCCTGGGAACACCAGGTGCTGTAGGCTTGGGAGAAGGACCTGGCAACCCACTCCCAAACAACAATCAGCCATTGAAAACCCTATGAATAGCAGAGACGCACTGACATAGTGCTGGGCATGGCACAGTGTCAGGGAGTGTTTTGTTCTTGTACATAGGGTCACTATGAGTCAGACCTGACTCAACAATATCTAACAACAACAACATAATGGCTATAGCACTTTCCAACTGTTGCCTACATTTATTAATTGCTATTTTATAGAAAAAAGACCTTTCTTTTCTCTTCCTTTTATGTATATATGTAGGTAGGTGGATGGATTATGGAGTATTTAATTCTCATTTTGTACAATTGGTTATAATCCCTTACTGGCATTATTGATTGTGATGCTCAAATCATCCTAGATTTGACTAGTGAGTACCACTTCATACTGGCTTTTGTGCCCTTTTGACATGTCCCAGTTATTTTTTCAGTGCTTTCTTACTTTCTGGCCCGAGATGTTCCAGACCTTTTAAGGGTTCTGTCTGTTTGTTTTGGTGCCTGGGATGGAACCCAAGGCGTCACGTGTGCTAAGCAGAGCTCTACCATTGAGCTACACTCTCGGCCTCCACTCCAGGTCTAACTCACGTTTTTCTTGCCCCAGCCTGGAATCAGCCATTTTTCCAGGCAGACCTATTTCTTTTTAGCGATTTCTTTCTTTCTTTCTCTCTCTTTCTCTTTCTTTTCTCTTCTCTTCTCTTCTTTCTTTCTTTCTTTCTTCCTTCCTTTCTTTCTTTCTCTCCCCCCCCCGTCCCTCTCCCTCCCTCCCTCTCCCTTCCTCTGTCTCTTCTTCTCTTTCTTTCTCTCTCTCTCTATATGTCTTTCTCTCCCTCTTCTTTTGTAGTACTGGGGTGTGGAACCCCGGGCCCTGCACATGCTAAGCAAGTGCTCTACCACTGGGCTGCAGCCAGGTCCCTTTTTTATTTTTTATCTTGAGACAGAATCTTGCTAAATTATGCAGTCTGCCTCTGGCCTCAAACATGCAACCCTCCTGCCTCAGCCTCCTGAGTTGCAGGGATTATAGGCAAGCGTGCGCCACTGCACACACCTTTTTTTCCTATCTCAAAATAACCTAAAAGAACATGCAAACAGAATTACTTTTATAATATGTTTGTGTGTGCATATATATATATATATATATATATATACACACACATATATATACACACACACACACACACACAGTATACCCCTACACTAGGGGGTGCTAAAAGTGTGCACACATTTTAAGAGATGTTATCTATGTATTACTTTTCAAAATTGAGTTGAATTATGGCAGCAATGGGTAGTGTGACCTCTTATAATTGCAGAAGTCAAATGTGACTTGTATTCCCCTTTTGTGATTGGTATATACTGATAACGACAATTTAAAAGTAAATGTGTGTGTATGTACATATACACATATATTTTATTTGTATATATATATGCGTATATATACACACACCTAAACATATACATATACATAATTTTTTTGCACTGCTGCAGAGCAAACCCAGGGCCTCTCATGTGCCAGGCAACTACTCTACCATTGAGCTACAACCCCAGCCCTACTTTTAGCATTTTTAACGGAACTCTGTGTGGTTACATTGAAAGCCTATGTATTCTAAATCAACATTAGATATTTAATTTCTCAGCATGAGGGAAATGACACCTTTTCTCTCCTACAAAAGTGGCAAAAAGATGCTTAAGTTGTTCATCTGTGGTCACAGGGTATTTCTGGAACTATGTTTTATTTCCCCCAAAACATAACATATGTGGATCATTTCTCCACATAGACAAAGCATATGTATGTATGTATTTGTAGTGCTGGGGATCAAACCCAGAGCCTTGCACATGGTTGGCAAGTGTTCTCCCACTGAGCTATGTTTCCAGCTCTTTTTATCTTATTTTGAGACAGAGCCTCATTAAGTTGCCCAGGCTGACCTTGAACTTGTGATGGTCCTTCCTTAGGCTCTCCTGTAGCTGAGATTACAGGTGTGCACCACCACACCCAGCTCCTTCTGATATAGTGTGGAGAGCATTTGCTTTGCTTCATCTTCCCCCTGCATGGCAAGGAAAATGAATTCACAGGAGGCTCTCCTACTTGCCAATATAGATATGAGCAACAAAATGTCAAAATCTGGCTTTCCATCTAGGAAACTGGAGTGGAAACCCCACTGGTTTAAGCAGAAGAAGGATGACTGTTGTGCTTACGAGACATGGATGCGTGTTGCTTGGAAATATGAAGCGATTCTTTATTTACATCGAGTCAGTAAATACACTCACATATGGCACTTCCAGTCCTGATGAGCTGAAGTCTGGAAATGGCAGTGATTACAGGCTGCTCTTAGATGGAGTTAAATAACAGTGTGCCGTAATGATTTCTAAAGAAACCTTAAAAATATTCTGACTACTTACCTATTTTTAAAAATGGCATTGTAAGAAGATTGGCATAATATTTAAAATGATTTTCTAGAAACAAGTTTTACTTCCATAAGAGCTTTGATCAAAAACCTCCTCAGGCTGAGTGAGGCTAATTACACTGGTGGGCTCTGTGAGCGGCTTTTAGACGTTCACATGCAAACCTTTGAGCGCTTCAACTGCCCATGATCTTCCAAGACTTCTTGAAACTACCATGAGGCGGACTGCACCGTGGCAAGGGGCACTTAGCACTTAGCTTATCATTTTCCATATCGTCCTCTTGTGTACTTGGATATTCTCCCAGCCCTCTCCAAATATATTCTGAATGATCAAAGGCAGACAGTCCGCCTTATCTGCCCTTTGAATGTCCTGTGGTATCTAACCCTCAGCAGACATGCGGACCCACGCTTCGTAATTACCAGACCACACCATCTATGAGGCAGTGCGCAGCACAGAACCCAGACAAGTAAGGTGCCACCGTATGATCCTGGGTGGAAACTGATGATGGAGCTTAATGGGGCTGTGTGTTCTGCAGACATAGAAAGCACTTTTCCATTTACTATAATAGAAAATGTAAAGCTGTGCCTCCCCTCCAGTCCAACAGTTAGGCTGCAAAGGCAGTTACTGTGGAATAAGGTGAGGCACAAACCATTTAATACAGCTCTAAAACATACTATGGTGCTGGCAGTATGCCTGAGGTGATAGATATGCTAATTACCCTGATCTGATCACTGCATATTATATGTTGTTGTTGTTGTTAGGTGCCGTGGAGTTGGTATCCGACTCATAGTGACCCTCATAGGGTTTTCAATGGCTGTTTCGGGATTGTCTTGGGAGTGGATTGCCAGGTCCTTCTCCCACTTTTGCGGTGCTGGGAATTGAACTCGGGACCTCAGAGACTGTAGCACAGCGCTCTACCAACTGAGCTAAATCCCAGCCCATTGCATATTATATACATGTATTAAAATTTCATGCGATATGTGAAATTTCATACCTCATAAGTATGTACAATTTTAAAATATATCTCATAAATAGCTAACAAACACATGAAAATATGCTTGGCCTCGCTAGTAATTAAGACCTTGCAAATTAAAACCACGGTGAGATATTGTTTTATACTCTGAATCTGTCAAAAAAAAAAAAGTGTGACAATACCAGGTATGTAGGATACAGATCCCTGGAGACCCCCACACAGGCAGAAACAGTTGGGGAGCAGTTTGCAATACCTAGTAAAACTGAGTGTATATACATTTCTATGGTCAGCCTCATCCACAAGCCAGACGAAATGCACAAGAATGTCAGCAGGACACTGTTTGTTATAGCTAGAAAGTGGAAACATCCTAAGTGTCCATTGCCAGGAAAGTGGAGGAGCAAATTTTGGTATATTATGCAATGAAATATATACACTAGGTAATAGAATTACGCCAAAGCTACACACATCAGAGAGGCTGAATTTCTTTTTTTCAAAACTGGTGTTGAACCCAGGGCCTCACACACACTTTTGCAAGCGCTTTCCCAGTGAGGCACAACCCCCAGTTGTCTTTATATTTCTATTTTGAGTCAAGGTCTCCCTAAATTATACAGGCTGCCTCCACCTTCAAACTCACAATTCTCCTATCTCAGCCTCCTGACTTTCTGGGATTACAGGTGTGCATCAAGGTACCTGGCAAGAGGCCAAATTTCATAAATATGATCCCCCAAAATAGAACAGTTACGGGAAACATTCTGTTTTACAAAGCTGCATTATCTGCATAAAGTTTTAAAAAGTATATATTGCCCAGGGTTACCCATATACAAGTTACAGTTTTAAATAAATGAAAGGGAATGACTCATAGCAAATTTTAATACATGTATGCAATATGCAGTGATCAGATCAGGGTAATTAGCTTATCTATCACCTTAGATATATACCATTTCTTTATATGAGGAACATTTGTCTTGGGAACATTTGAAGTACTTTCTACTAGCTATTTTGACTATTTAATTAAATTAATTTTTTTGCTGTACTTAGGGATTGAACCTAGGGTCTTGCATATACTTTGCAAGTGCTCTACCACTAAGCTGCACTCTCAGCTGATTTAAAAAATTTTTTTAAATTTTGAGACAGGGTCTTGCTAATTTACCCAGGCTGCCTCGGACCTCGAACTTGTGATCCTCCTGCCTCTCTCTGCCTCCTGAGTCACTGGGATTAAAGGTGTGCACCACCTCGACCCAGCTTGACTATTTAATTAATTTTTGTTGACCACTGTTTTTCTACTGTGCTATAGAATATTAAAAGTTATTCCTCCTATACAACCATCTGTGGTCTTTGGAGTTTGTTACCGTAAATTGGTGGGTGAGTAGTAACGAATTTTACCTTACCCAAAAAGAGGTCTGGCCTTAGTCCTCAGCTTCTTAGAGGTGATCTCTAAACTCTGGGCACATCAGGCCTGAGACGAGTGTCATTTGCCTGGGGTTTGGGTCCCAGATAGCGCAGCAACATGATGGTTGTTGTTTGGTGCCAGTGAGCCAGGTCTGACTCATAGCAGCCCACACAGGGTTTTCAATGGCTGATTGTTTCAGGATTGTTTTTGAGAGTGGATTGCCACATCCTTTTTCCATTTTTGTAGTGCTGGGGATTGAACCCGGGTCCTCAGAAAGTGTGGAGCAGCCCTCTACCAACTGAGCTAATCTACTGCCCCAGCAATATGATTAGTAATGTAATTTATGGTGGAAGCTTTTAGTCACTGATGTAACATTTGCCCTCCTAAGGACTGAGGTTGGCCTTCTGAGTATAGACCATGGAGCCCCATAAAGACTCTGGGACTCCAAGTCTTAAGTGGATTTACCTTGTTGGCAATAACCACCGCCCCCCCCAAAAAAAAAGTGTTGCTTACCCAAAATGCTTGGGATCAGGAGTGTCTGGGATTTTTTTTTTTTTCAGATTTAGGAATATCTATATATACACAATGAGATACTAGGAGACAGGACCCAAATCTAGACAAGCAATTCACACCTTACGCATTTAGCCTGAAGGTAATTTCACACAGTATTTTTAGTGTGTCTGTGTTTTGACTGTAACTCATCCTATGAAGACAGGTGTGGAATTTTCCACTGTAGCATCATATCAGTTCTCAGAAAGGGGTTCCCAAAGCAACCATCAGGTTTGATCCTTCACTAAAACCCCCACAGAAATCACTGTGCCATGCCCAGCACTGTCAGTGCTTCTCTGCCATTCATAGGGCTTTCAATGGCTGATTGTTTTTTGGGTTTGCTTCAGGAGTGGATTGCCATGTCCTTCTATTTTTGCAGTGCTGATAATTGAACCTAGGGCCTTGAAAAGCACAGAGCAGGACTCCACCGACAGGGCTAAACCCCAAGCCCTCCCCCACAATTCTTTCCGTCTCTCTCTCTATGTCCTACCAATTCCACACTATCCTTTTCCCCCCACACTGTCTTAATTGCTATGGTTTTATTCTATATATGTGCATGTGCAGGTGCTAAGGATGGAACCCAGGGCCTTGCACATACGAAGCACATACCACTAGTGAGTTACATCCCCGACCCTTTATTTAATATTTTGATATCTTGTAGAACAAGCTACTTCTTGCGCCTTATACTTCAGGAAATGTCTTAGCTTTTCTTTTTTCTTTTTTTCTTTCTTTTCCTGCAGTACTGGGGGGATTGAAACCAGGGCTTCACACATGCTAGTGCTCTACCACTGAGCCACACTCCAGTCCTTTTATATTTTTTGTTTTGAGTCAGAGTCTCACTAAGTTGTAAGGGCTGCCTCTGGCCTTGAACTTGAGGTCCCCCTGCCTCAGCTTCCGGAGTCGCTGGAAAAAGTGTGTGCTACTGTGCCTGGCTAATTTTATTATAAGCAATAAAAATCAGGACCAGTCAGAAAGAGATACATATGGGGAGGTCTGGGAGGGTCCTGAGCACAGAGCTTCTTTGACCCTCCTGTTGGAATCTAAGTTCATCATCTACCCAGCACATCAATTAAAACATTAAGATGATAAAATTTTTTGAAATATTTATTTTTTATTTTATTTTTTTGTGGTACTGGGGGCTGAACCCAGGGCCTCATACATACTTTGTAAGTGCTCTGCCACTGAGCTACACCCCCAGCCCCTTTTTTAATTTTTTTAAATTGAGACAGGATTTTGCTAAAATATGCAGGCTGCCTCTGGTCTTGAACCTGTGGTCCTCCTGCCTCTGGCTCCCACGTCCTTGGGATCACAGGCATGAGCCACTGAGCCTGGCTTGAGATATTCATTGACTGACAATTGTTCTCATGTTAAGAGACCCATAAAATCATTCCATTTAAAAACTATTTAAAAAAATAAAATTTTGAGGCTGGGGGTGCAGCTCAGTGGTAGACCACATGCTTAGCACGTGCGAAGCACTTGGTTCAATTCCTAGCATCAAAAAAGTAAAATAAAAACCTAAATTCATTATTTTTTCCTTTCTTTCTTTTTAATTTAGAAAAAATTTTTGAGACAGGGTCTCAATGTATAGCCCAGGCTAGTCTTGAACTCAGGATCCTCCTGCCTCAGCCTCCCAAGTCCTGGGATTACAGGTGTGCACCACCACAGCTGGTATTGGAACTTTAAAATAGAACATAAACAGCATAGTGATGCTCAGCACATATTTATATTCTTTAGTCTATTTCTTAGCTAAATTTGTGTCTATGACAATATCATTGGTATTTTTCTAAAAACTGTTTTCAATGTTTTATTTGTAATTTTTAAATAAAACTCTCTGTAATATCTAAAGTTGCATTTTATAGTTAAATAACTTGAAATTGTTGAACCTTTCATTTGACTTTTCTCTGTAGACCATATTTCAAATTGAGACTATTCTGTCAGGTAACTGAAGTGCCTGGTAACTCAGAAAAAGTTTTGCTACATGAAGGATATTTTCAAATCCACTTTTTTCGTATGAAAAGCATGTTTCAGCCTAATGTTTTCAGGTAGTGTCACCTGCCTATATTCAGAGTACCTTTCCTCAACTATAGTTTTTACAAGATGATAGTGTTCATATAAATTTTCCATTTATACAATTCTTCTGAATGTTTCATCCAAATTCTTTTTTTTTTTTCTTTAGACAAAGTCTGTATACATAGCCTAGGGGCCTGGAGCTTCTATTGTAGCCCAGGCATGCATAAGGTCCTGGGTTTTGCAAAGCACCCAGTACTGAAGGAAAAAAAAAAGCCTCTAATATTGAGGACAACATGGGTTGATGAGTAGAGCAGTTCTGCAATGCCTCATTTATTTTTTGTGTTGTTTCGTTTTGTTTGGGATGTTTTGTTTGAAATGGGGTCTTGCTGTGTTCCAGGCTGGTGTCCAGCTTGTGGACTCAGGTGATCCAAGGCTTCAGCCTCCTGAGCAGCAGGGGCTATCAGAGCGCCTCAGGCACCAGTGATGTCTGCTCATGTGATGGGGACAGAAAGTGCAAACTGCTCAAAAAACAATTGTGATTCAACATCAGTGTTATGGTTTGAATCTAAAATGCCCTGCGGTGGTCTTGTGTTTGAGCATTTAGATCCAGCTGTTGACTGTGTTTGTGAGGGATGTGGAATTCTGGGACATGCACCTGGCCTGGGGGAAGTGGGACACTGCGGGCCTTTGGACGTCTTACCCAGACTACTGTTCTGGTCATTCTCTGCTCTTCATCCACCATGACCCGAGGTTCTCTGCCAGGAGCCCTGCTGCCTGCCCCCGCCCCATGCCTATCTGGACTGAGATCCTCTAACTGTGAGCCCGTTAACCTTTCTTCCTGTGAGTTGGTTTCTGTCAGGTATTTTGCCCCATTGACACACAGGCTAAGGCAATCAGCTTCTCTCAGAAATGTTGTTGACTGGTTATTCTGTACATTTAAAAATTGGCAAACAAGATATTACCTCATACCTACCATATTATTAAAAAAAAAAAAAACCTCAGAAAAAAACAAAGCATTGGTGAGGACGTAGGGAAACTGGAACATTTGTGCATTGCTGGTGGGAAAACAAAATGGTACAGCTACCGTGGAAAACATGATGGCAGTTCCTCAAAAAACCGTAGAGTGCCCATATGGTATAGTGCAGCAATCCTGATTCTGGGTAATGCACAAAATAATTGAAAGGAACTGAAACAGCTTTATTTCTTTATATCTTTTTCTTTTCCTCTTTTTTTTTTTTTTTTTTTGCAGTACTAGGGGTTGAATCCAGGGCCTTGTGCATGCTAGGCAAGTGCTCCACCACTGAGCTGCACCCCAACACCTTATTTTTTATTTTGAAACAAGAGTCTTTCTAAACTGGGCAGTCTGTCTCTGGCCTTGAACTAGCGGTCCTGCCTTATCCTCCCAAGTAGTTGGGATTATAGGTGTGTAGCACAGTGCCTAGCTTTAAAATAGATTTTTGCATACCAATGTTCATAGCAGTATGTTCACAGTACTCAAAAGATAGAAACAACCCAAATGTCTATAGACAGATGAATGGATAAAGAAAATATGAGATACAGTGGAATATTACTTAGACTTAAAAAGGAAGGAAATCTTGTCACATGCTACAACATGGTTAAATCTTGAGGACATTATGCTAAGTGAAATAAGCAAGTAGCAAAAGGACAAATACTGTATGATGCTACTTATATAAGGTAGATAAAGTAGTCAAGTTAATAGAAACAAAAAAGTGGTTGCCAGGGCTAGGGGAAAAGGAGAATGGAAAAGTACTTATTAATAGGCCAAGAGTTTCATTATAAGGTGGTGACAAAATTCTGGAGATCAATGGTAGTGACAGTTGCACAAGAATGTGAATATACTTAATGCCACTAAATTATACACTTAAACATGGTTAAAATGGCAAATTTTTATCTCCATAATTTTTAACTGGTAAATTTTAACTGCATTTTTTTATTATTTGAACATAATTATGAATTATGTTTGTACCCCAAGTTGCAAGTATGTATCTGTTCCATAGGTTTAATTTACTATGAATATTATTTTCATATTCAAATTTGTATTAATCACCATGAAAACAAGTCATGTTTTGCTCCACGTTGAATTTTTAACCTGAATTTTGAGTAGCATTCACCATATGAGATGTTTTACTTCTGAAAGAATGATCTTCCAAAAGTTTTGCTTTGACTCTGTAAACTAGATAAAAAACAAGGAGCTGTTGGCTTTTCTGTTAGGAATGAATTTACCTGATTTTCTATTTAAAGCATCTGATAGTGTGGGGCTGGGCTTCTGCTGGGAACTGCTCTGGCCGTGATTTGAACCCGGTGGCTGAAGACCCGCTGTGTGGTGAGTGCTGCCGAAGAGCCATGCTGCCTGAAAAGGAGGCTTATGCCCACAGCTGCTCTGAGAAGGCTTGAGAAAGGCAGGCTCAGAGATTTACGCTCACGTCGGCTCCTTGCTTCTTATTCCCAAAGACAACACTGACAGCTCAAGTGCTCTTCAACAGCTCTTTATTGTGCTTCCTTGTCTGGGTTGATGGTTGGACTTCAGCTGCCACTGCCTGCCCTGTGCATCATGCCTACATACCTTTCAGGGACCAACCAAAGACTGCCACGAACTAAGGGGCGATTGGATTAGGAGGAAGCTGCAAATGTGGTATCGTAATGGGAATCAATCAGGGGATGTTTCTTATTGGGCCAATGGGGAGCCTTTGGGTAATTGAGAGGTAGCCAATCGGTATGGAGGGGTCTGAGAAGGGGAGTTGGACACTGGAGCCATCTTGGAGAGCTCGACACCCAAAAGTCCCAGGATGTAGGGCAGAGGTTACTGCCCTGGAAGCGAGTCTCAGACCTCCAGGCGGGCCAGATAGGCCTCAAGGCGAGCTGCCTCCCTACATAATAAGACTGATAAAAACGGGTATCTTAGCTGGAGTGGTGGCGCACAACTGTAATCCCAGCAACTCAGGAGGTGGAGGCAGGAAGATTGCAAGTTTGAGACCAGAGGCAGTCTGGGTAACTTAGCAAGACCCTGTCTCGGAAAGTAAAAAAATGGGCTGAGGGTGCAGCTCAGTGGTACAGCACTTGCAAAGTATGCAAGCGTGAGGCCCTGGGTTCAACCCCAAGTACCAAAAACAAAAAAACCAAAAAAACAAAATTGGCATCTTGTAACTGTTATCAAAGTTTTCTGATAACAGAGCTAATACATGACCAGGTATTACTTCATTTTTAATAAGTGTGCAAGAAAAATTGGAATTGAGCTGGTCATGGCAGAACACACCTGTAATCCCACCTACTTGGGAGGCTGAGACAGGAGGATTGTCAATTACAAGACAGCCTGGGCAACTTATCCAGAACTTGTCTCAAAATAAAGTTAAAAAAAAGGTTTGGGATGTAGCTCAATGGTAGGAGCACTTGCCTAGCATGTGCAAGGCCCAGGTTTGATCTCTAGCATCACAAGAAACAAGCAAAACTTAGAATTGAAAATGAATGAAATTAGTTGAAGAGATCTCTTTAAACGAAAAGCTATTCTTCACAGAACGATGTGTACCTGCACCATCTGTGACTGCGTGTCTTAAATCTTCTAGAACACTCTTGCCTTTTTTAAATTAATTAATTGCGCTTCTAACTGGCTTGTGAGCCACATGGCAGCCCTAGAACAGTCTCCTTAAAATAACTATTAATTTTGAAGTAGATGATGTTTCTTCCTTAGAAAGGTCATCTTCCAATTTCGTGCAGTCAGTGTTACCACTTGAGCCACATTGTAGATGGGACCATGAACAAACATTACAGGTTACGAGACCATCGTGAACCTTCCTGAGAAACAAAAATATCTCTTCTATTTTTGTATTATTTTTGCAGTGCAAGGAATGGAACCCTGGCCCTTGCACATGCTGGGCAAGGGCTATCCCACTGAGGTACATATCTAGCCCCTAAAACAAGAATCTAAACTGATTTTTTTTTGTTTGTTTTTCCTGGTGCTAGGGATAAATAAACCCAGAGCCTCTGCATGCAAGTGCTCTACCATAGAGCTACAACCTAGCCTGACTCGTCGTTTGTTCTATTTTTTGGGACAGGGTCTGCTGTTGCCTAGGCTGACCTTAAACTCTTGGGCTGCATAATCCTGCCTCAGCCTCCCAAGTAGCTGAGACTACAGGTGTGTACTAATGTACCCAGCTCTCAGCCATGATTTTTCAAATTAAACTTTCATTTAAGAATTTTGTTTCCTCCAGCAGTTCACTGCAGAAGCCTTAGAACAAACTCCCTCACTGGGCCCCTTGGCCGATGGAAGGATTTGATGGTACTCTTACAAGGTTACAACCTTCAAAGTCTCAAGTCTCACACATAGGTATTAGTTTTAATTCTTCTGTCCTAGGGAACAGCCTTCTTCTATTCCTGAGATGAGTTCCTGCTTCTCAGGGCAGTCCATGGCTTCAAACACAGTCATCAGATTGCTTTCTGGGTCTATTTTTGGCCCTCATGGAATTTCCTCACTTTCTTGTGAGCTGACCTGGAAAAAATATGTTTCTTCTCTGCAAAATGAGTATGATATTGATGCTGCTGCTGCTGCTGATGATGATAGCAACTCCACACAGTCAGTGTATGGAAATTACTTGTACAGTGCCTGGCAAATAATTAGCACCACACCACAAAATATTACATATCTTTTTTTTGTGTATGGTGTTGGGGATGAAACCCAGAGCTTCACACATGCCAGGCAAGCACCCCATCCCTGGGTGCACTCCCAGGCTGATTACTATTCTTTTACCCAGTATTTCTACATATAACACAGGGAGGTATTTCAGAATTCTGAGTCTAGTACTTGACTGGACTTGAAGTTGTCTATGTAGTTCATAGTAAGCATTACAGGTCATTTCGTGTGTGTGTGTGTGTGTGTGTGTGTGTGTGTGTGTGTGTGTTGTGTGTGTGTGTATATACATATATAAAATTTTGTTTTTTAAGACACAGGGTCTTGTCATGTTACCCAGGCTGGTGTGGAATACTCTGCCTCAAGTGAACTTCCTGCCTCCTCCCCCCAAGTAGCTGGGACTAAGGCATATACCCCTACATCCGGCTGGCAATTTGACATTAAATACATTTATTTGGGTTGGCAATTTACCACTGTGCTGTACTTATATAACTGTACCTCCTTGAAGTCACATAAGGAACATTTATTTCTCTTAGCAAAATATGGTGCACATTTATGAATATATAAATTTTGGTGTATTATGATGCAGCAGTTTTCGGTCTAAAACTGGCACAGGTGGAACATACCTATAATCCCAGTAACTCCAGAGGTGGAGGCACGAGGATTGCAGGTTCGAGGCTACAGGCAGCCTGTGTAACTTAGCAAGACCCTGACTCAAAATATTAAAAAATGGGTTAGGGGGGCTGCCCAGTGGTAGAGCACTTGCAACGTACCAGAAAAAAGAGAAATTTTAAATAAATAAATCCGGCACAGGGATCTCAGTCACCACTCTTCCTTAGATATTAAAAGTAGCACAAAATAGTTTAAGTTTTATGAGAAATTTCATTTTTATTGATTAGAAACATGAGTGCCCATGTGTGCAGAGGTGAAAATACAACCCAATATTTGGATATATTAAATATATACTTTTTGTGATGCCATATGCTTTATATATAAAAGTATAAGTTTGCAGCAGTATTATAATTGCTAATAATTACCAAGATTTTCATTTTGTTGTACTTTCTATTAGAATTTCTGGGATACTTCCCAACAAACATGTAAGTTCTAGAAAAAGAAAAGATGACAATAGTTCTCTAGTAAGAGCGATTTTGGGGTGAGAGAAGGCAGCTGTCAGGAATGTACAAGCAAACCAGCGTGGGTATTTCACTTAAAAGGTTTTACAAATTGAAACCAGGTGTGGTAGCCCTCACTTGTGATCTCAGCACCTAGGAGGTGGAGGCAGGAAGATGGCGAGTTGAGGCCAGAGGCAGCGTGTGTGACTTAGGGAGACCCAGTCTCCAAATCAAAAACAATAAAAATGGGGGCTGTGTGGGTGGCTCAGCAGGGGGGCGCCTGGCCAGCATGTGTGAGGCCCTGGGTTCAACACACCAGTACCAAAAAAAAAAAAAAAAAAGGTTCTTAGACTTCCCCTCCGAAAGGCACACGGGCCTATTCGTGTAAGCGGTGTGAGTCACCCCGGGAGCCTCCGCATGCCAGGGCCCCTGCTTAGCCTGGTTGATGACGTGTTTGCTTTTCTTCCCCTGCACCAGGAGGGTGAAGCCAGGGCCTCCCGCACGAAAGGCAGGTGCTGGACCCTGAGCTGTGCCCCAGGCCCCTTTCTGATCCCGTTCAGGCCTTGTGTCCTCAGGACAGGGCGGCAACACCCGAGTTAGACAGAGAGGCTCCCGACTGCAGTCTCCACTCCATCGAAGGGAAGAGCAGCCCCGGGAGGAGCTCAAGCCCCCATGAGGTAACAGATAAACTCATCACAACCGATCCGAACACGGAGACCTCACCCCATCAGCGACCTCACCCCATCTCGGGGACACCGGGCTAGGTGGGCCAGGCGGAGGCCCTCCGGCTCAGACTCAAGTGGTGGTCATTACAGGACATTACAGGGCACCATGGTGACCCATCCCCATCTCACTTGTTTGTTTGAGATGGGGTCCTGCTCTGCAGCCCAGGCTGGCCCTGAATTCACTTTTAGTGCTTCTGCCTGGGATTGTGGGGGTCACCACCACACCTGGCTGCATGTTAGGCAATTAAAACAGGTGGTAGGTGGGGAGAAGTGGGAGTGTAGCCCAGTGGTAGAGGGTGCGGCTAGCATGTGCGAGGCCCTGGGTTTGATCTCCAGAACATTTAAAACAAAACAAAACAAAACAAAAATCCAGAACAAATGTTTTCCTAACTCTCCTCACTCCACCAAAAACCCCCTAGAGGGAGAGGCAGCAGGAGTGGCCAGGAGCTCTGGGCTGCGCTAAGTGAGGAGTTCGGTTTTCATCTCCTCTGAAAAAAGCAATTACAGATATGCAGACTGTGTAATCCATGCCTTTGTGGAGGTTTAAGGTGGGCAAGCATTTGTTCTGTAATGTTTAAAAACCTGTCCCTGGCCAAAAAAAAGTCACGCTCACTAGGCAACAGGTGGGAACTACAGAAACGTTTGGACAAATCCCCCAAAGCTGTGTCACCTTACCACATAGACAGCTCTGCTGGCAGCACTATGCTGTGTTTATATCCTGTTTTTCTAAGCATGCAAAAATAGAACCATATCCATACACAAACGTGGTTGCATTGCTTACAGAACTTGACATCTGCCTTTTTCACTGAAGACAATGGTGCTGAGTTGCTTTCCCTTTCCTTTATACATTTTAATTGTCCAAAAGGTCTTTCATTGAATGAATATGCCATCACGGAAAATAATTTTAGGGATGGCATTCATCATTTTATAACTTTTAAAGTTTTCTTCTGTATACTTATATTGTTACTTTGTAGAAAACTGGAAAGGCGGTAAAATTTAAAGTATATATCCAATTTTGACAGGGATGCCTTTTGGCATGCAATTCAACCAGTAGGCGACAGTACATGACCTGTGATTTCACAGCCCCTTAAGGGCCGGCAGGAGCCAGGAAAGACACCACCCCTTGGCAACTAAGGTCACATTTCCAGGGTCTGTTTGCAAGCAACAGATTCCATGTAAGTCACACGTGGATAATTGAGGGTCTGCTTGTAAAGTTCACTGGCTGAACGCCTACAAGCTGTAAGACCGAGTTTATGGGTTTGTGATCCAACCTATTCCTATCACGGTGCATGAAATGGATGTTGTTACCTAGAAGAGAATAAGAAAAAAAGGCTGAGGTTTCCATATGAAGTTTCCATTAGATTTATGACTTACTATCAAGGCAATTTTTCAACTTTTAATTATTCCAAAGGGAAAAATTAATTACCTGGAGTATATTATATTCTCTATGTAATGCCATAATAATTTTTAATTATGGCAATAAAACATGACAAGGATTAAGTAAGTAAGGTTAGGTGAGAGTGATACTTAATGTTTATGAGAACCAAGGGGAAAGATTCTTAAATTATAACCTTCTCTTAGGCTTTATTAATTAAATAAAACATCCTGTCAGGTAGGCCGAATACAGAACTACCATAGATACCAAGCTGGAAAAATCACATCTGTTTCTTAACTATATGTAAGAATGGAACAAATCACTTGCTTAAAAAATTTCCTCCTGGGGATGGGGGTAGAGCACAGTGGTAGAGAGCGCTTGCCTTAGGACGCTCAAGGTCCTGAGCTATCCCCGGCACCACAAAAAACAAACAAACAACAAAACAAACAACTAAAATCCCTCCGAAATACTGATTTGACAGGGTATTTAATAACCATAGCCTGGAAGAGGTTCAAAAAAGCAGGCATGAAGATAATCAGTTACAACACCCTTAGATGACCACAATCCTTGTTAAATTCTCCTTTATAGTCTGGGCTCTGTTTGTGAACTATCAGGCCGTTCTCTCCACTAAGTCCTTGCCCAATGGGGCAAACAAAGGGCGCGCAACGAGCTCTTCATTCTCCCACCCCGGAAGGCCTGGTCAAGTGAGTCAGACCCACAGAGATGAGGGACTCAAAAAATAATCCCCATGTAATCCCAGCGGCTGGGGAGGCGGAGGCAGGAGGATCACAAGTGTGAGACCAGAGGCAGTCTGCGTAACTTATGAGACCCTATCCCAAAAAGTGAAAAAAAAAAAAGGGCTGAGGGTGCAGCTCAGGGGTCCAGCACTTGTAGAGCATGCAAGCACGAGGCCCTGGGTTCAACTCCTGTACCAAAAAAAAAAAAAAAAGAAAGAAAAAAGAAAAAGAAAAATCTTGCAGGTCTTGGGACAGAAATTAAACATCCAAAACTATGGCTCTGGGCTGAGAGTATAGCTCATAGGTAAAATGCCCAGCTAGCAGGCATCAGGTCCTGGGTTCAATCCACAACATGGCCAGCCAAACCAACACACACCCCAAACAGCTGGGCACCATGAGATTGAGCACTCGGCTTACAGCTATTCAGGCTGTGTGGCGATGCCCGATGTGGTGTCTGCCCCTCGCTGCAATACGTGAACACGGCAGAGATCCAACTCTCCACACCAGGTAGAGTGGAGCCAAAGGAATCTCCGGCGGCCTCAACTGGTCAGTAAAGTCGCCAAAGCTCTGTGGCGTATGGTAAGTCTTATTAAATGATTGTCGCAGGCACTGACTTGCTGACACTGTGCAGCTCTGCTAATTTTGTTAGGTATAAATAAAACAACCAGATAGGTTCTTTCATTGACAAAAAGAGAGTCCTTGCTGGTATTGCCCTATTCAAAAATGTTCACCTCCACTGAGCTATTTATGTATTATTTATTTTTGACTCTGGGTAGTGAACCCAGCACACGCTCTCCCACAGAGCTACACCCTCAATCTCCACTGAGCTTTTTAAAGACTCTCACAGTCATACACAAATCACCAGCTCACAGCTGACTTCCCCTCCCAAATTCCTGCCCTCACTCGGGCACAGACATCAGAGGACAGAAGCCCTGAGAACGAGGGCCTCTGTGAAAGAATGGTGCCCTGGCAGCAGGTCAAGCTGCCTGCTTTTAGACGGTGTCTAACCTGAGGAGGACAATGGGCAGCTTTGGGTCGTTAAAGGGACAAGAAAAGCACATGGCTGGGCCTGGGCCCTGATGCTCACCTGGGCCTACGATGAGGGTCCCCCCTTGCTGAGCTGGGTCTCCTTGGAAATCAAAAAGAGGGCCAGTCACAGCCCGCCACAGGCTCTGAAGGCTTCCTGAGAGTAGATTTGACTTTATGTGGGGGCTTTGTCCTGAAATATGGAGAACGGTCTTTATAAGCTGTCATTTTCTATCCCATTGTAGATTAAGGTCATAACGGTACCTCTATAAAACATTTTTTCTTGTGTCACATCTTACTCTTACTGTCACTTAAGGTTAAAGCATAACATCTTACTACTTGTCTGTTTTTCTTCCTTCAAACAATGCTTTGGCAACCTTTCACTACGGAAGCTTTGGCCCAGATCATGCTGGGTCTGGGGCAGGGCAGAGTGTTTGGTGACATCTTTGCTTTCCACGCTAACTGAACACCAGGATACCAGTCACCAAATTGCAACAACCAAAAATGTCCCCGGACAATACCAATGTCCCCTGGGAGGGGGAGGCACTGTCTCAAGTTGACAACGACTGCATTGAAGGAAGAAGGGACTGTAGGCCTAGACTGTCTGCCACAGAAAAGTGCCAGCTATGGACGTCTCAAATTAGTGCCCCATTCTACTGACCTGCTTACACTCTGGTCTATGCCTCCTGGCAGGTAGCTGTATTCCTATTCAAGACACATGGTGGCACAGCTGCCAGATGGGGATCACAAACCTGCCTCCTTCTGGACCACAGCTCAACTTTATGTTCCACTTTTCCTGCAGCAGGTGTGGTATTCAAACCAATGAGTGAGATGGTCACCTCTAGACCAAGCCCCTGAAACCTCCCACGACCCTTCCACGTTTTCGGAAGGCTGGGACTGGAAAAGACAAGAGCCCTGGGATGGAGGGATCCTGAGGCCCAGGACTCCAGCCTGGCAGTGTGGCACTCAACTGCATATACCCTTCTCAAACCTTAAGACAAACAAACAAAAAAACACCCTTCACCACGCTCCAGCCATGGTTGAGATACAGGTCCCGCCGTGATAGCGGCTGCTGCAGCTGCCTCTCCAGTCTGCCTGGTCTGTCTGCTGGGTCTCTGCTTCCGCTCCCACAGGCACTGCTTCATTTCTGCTCCCTCAAAGTGGAGAGACTCCGTCTCTTTACTATTCTTGGAACTATTTTTTTCTCATCCTTGCCTTATTTATGTCTTGCTTTTAGCTTTTTACTTGGGGACTGTGTAGAAAAAGCAAAGTCGGACTCAAATTTGCTTTCTCCTCCTACGGTCTGTTCTGTAGCCCAGCCCACATGTGCCACCAGCTGTGGGAGGTTTTCTGCACGCACCACGCCAGCCAGCAGGCAGCTTTGCAGCACCCCCGGCAGGGTGCCTGCGAATTCAGCTCAGTTCTGATACTGTCGACCTGGAGGCAGCGTCAGAGCCCCGTGGAGTGGGGATCAGGCCCCCAGACTGGCCCTTCACCCCAGTCCAGGGGTCAGTCACATGCCCCCCCGTTGCTTCCCCTGTGCTGTGAGCTGCTGCTAACGCGAGCAGGTTCCTGAGACCTCATCCTTGGGTTTCAGTGACTCAGAGCTCAGGGAACACTTCCCGCGTCTACCGGTCTATTATGGGGAACACTGCAAAGAACAGATGAAGAGCAACCTACGCGGGGCACACGGGGGACGCAAGGCTTCCAGGCCTTGGGGTGTGCCATTTCCCCGCCTCCCAGCCTCTATGTGGCAGCTCTCTGGATGCTCCCCAGACCCATCCTTTGGCATTTTCATGGGGACTCACTGCGTGAGCATGGCCAACTGTGCAAAAACACGAATGGACAGAGAGGGTCTGATCTAACGCTTGACCAGTGAGGGGGGAATGCAGCCAGCCCTGTCCTGATTCTCTTCGGCCTCTCTGTGTTGGCCATCTTTCCTGCAGGACGCAGAGCGGGACCCCTTCAGAAATGGGGGCCTTAAGATCTGCTGTCAAATAAGGTAAGATAGAGAATTAATTTACAGCCAGCTCCAAAACAAAAAGGCAGGGAAAGACGATAGTTTTAGTTTCCATGACCTGCCTAGGGGAAGAGAAATGCTAGCTCCTATGTCCCATCTTGGGGAGGGAGCCATCAGCCAGAAACTGGATGAAAACATATATATATACACATACATACATACACACACATACACACGCGTGCGTGCGCACGCACCATCAAAATGTCACAGTGGCCATGCGGCCTTTGACCTGCCTGCTTTCTTAGTATTTCCAAACACCTTTTATATCCTTCCTTCTCTCAAACTCCCCTACTCTTCCATTTGCTTCAGGTTTATATCACGATGGACAAACATCTCACCACAAAACAAAACAGGCTTGCTAAGTTAAGGGACATGAGGAAAAGATTTAATTTTACTGTTTTATAGGAATAACAACAACATATCTGAAATTAAATGTTTAGAAATCCAGATCATTTCTGTATGTCTAAAGAAGGGCTTAGTTAATATTTCAGAAACTTTAGAAGTCCAGCCAGGCACAGTGCCAAATGCCTGGAATCCCTAAAACTCAGGAGGCAGAGGCAGGAGGATCACAGGTTTGAGGCCAGAGGCAGCCTGCGTAACTTAGTGAGACCCTGTCTGAAGACAAAAATATAAAAAACAGGCTGGGGTTACAGCCCAGTGGCAGAGCACTTGCAAAGCATGTGCAAGGACCTGGGTTTAACCCCTATGTACCACCAAGGGAAAAAAAAGTTGAGAAATTCATTTAAAGGAGATGCCGTAGCTTAGAGCTAGACAGTCTTTGTTGCTGAGCACAATCTAAACTTGCCAGTTTGAGTTTAGTTCTTACGTATGAGACTCCTGTTATTGACTGACTGACTGATTGATTGTGGTACTTGTGGGTTGAACCCAGGATTTTGCACATACTTTGCAAGTGCTCTACCATGGGCCTGTGCCTCCAGCCCATTTTTAATTTTTTTATCTGGAGACTCACCAAGTTACAGAGGCTGTCTCTGTCCTTTAATTTGTAATCCTCCTGCCTCAGCCTCCTGAATCACTGAAATTATAGGCAAGTGCTACTCCACCTGGGTAAACTCCACAGTTTTTGAGATTTATCTAAACCAATTATTCCCTCAATTTATTGGGTTTATTCCCTCACATTTATTGGATTTATTTTCTTATTCTTTGGCTTTATAAAATGAATATCATTAATTTTAAATTATAATTGTATAATATATTGTCAGTGTCTCAATTTTTAAGATTATTCTGAGAATGATCCTGAGATTTATCCTTTACGTGGAAGAACTTCTTAAAAGGTTTTATGAAAATTTAATATTTTCTGTTTGACAACCTGTTTGACAATGTAGCACTTTAACACAACAAGGCAAAAAAAAAAATTATATATAGTTACTAAATATAGTACACTTTATATGGTATATGCTTTATATAAGTCTATATAATACTTGTATATAAACATGCACTATAAAGTTTTAAATATGTATTTACATTAGTATATATAGCTATATATATAAAACTATCCATGTTACATAAAGTATTTTTAAATCAAAGTTTAAAAGATTTGAATACACCCTCTCAGAATTACAAGCATATATTTGGTTTAGAATTTATCTGTTTTCTTTGCAATTCCATACCTTTATTGCGGCAATGAATAACGTATTACTAAAGCAAACTCACAGTTTGTATCTAAAGTGCTAAATGATAAACAGAACTCACACATGCAGACACTGTTATAGTGCGGGCAGACAGAGCACCGAAAAGTAAGGTTCAGCCAGGAGCGGAGGCGCATGCCTGTCATCCAGTAACTTGGGAGGCAGAGGCAGGAGGTTTCCAAGTTTGTCACCAGAGGCAGCCTGTGTAACTTAGCGAGACTCTGTCTCAAGATAAAAAATACAAAGCGAGCTGGGGTGCAGCTCAGTGGTAGAGCACTTGCGTAGCATGTGTGAGGCCCTGGGTTCAGCACCCCAGTACCAACCCCAAAAAACAAACAAACAAACAAAAAAAACAGGCAAGGTTCACAGTAGGCACTGTTGCACTTTCCTGCAGTGGGGGCCTCGGGGAGAGATCAATCTTGCCTTTGTGCTAGCTCGTTCTGAGGGCTAATGAAGTTTGGGTTGCTTCTTTTCAAACACCCACAAAAGGATCAGGGCAGTCTCCTTCCTGCGCACCTCTGAGGTGGGCCTCCACGTGGGCCTCCGCTCTTCCGCTGATTACTGCAGCCTTGTGAGCATCACTGGCTCTGCTTTGCCCAGGTCCACTCCCCCTCCTGAGTCACTGTCTGTCTCTCTTGGTTCTCCCACCGCCTTCAGAATTAATCCAAACTCTGCAGTGTCGCCCCCGACCCAACCTGAATCAGACCCCGCCCATTTCCCTGAAGCAGGCGCCTGTGCTTTTCCGGCGAGGCCCACTCTGCCCTGCACAAAGGGCCCCTGGGCGCTAGTGCTGGTGGGGCAGCTTTCTCCCTGCTCTCTTCCAGCTCACCCTTGGCCAGGCCCTGCACTCCCACGTGGGAATTCCAGCTCAAGCGCTCCCCCATCGCAGACCCTCAAGCTATAGAACCTTCTGGAAGACAGGGGCCGTGCCTTTTATCACCATCCTCCTGGAAGGATGGCACACTGTGAGTGTCACAGACAAGAGCTCAGGGCCGGTATGTGCTGAGAATGATTGATCTGGGTTTGAGTTCTCTTTTCTTTCTCCATAACACCAGGTTGACCCAGGACCCTGCACACACTTTGCCAGTGTTCTACCACTAAACTGCACCCCAGGTACCCCCTTTTATTTTTGTGGTACTTGAGGGTTGAACCCAGAACCTTGCACAGTTTGCATGTGCTCTACCACTGCGCTGCACCCCTGGCCCCTTTTCTCTTTTTTCTTTTGAGTCAGGGTCTCCCTAAGTTAAGCAGGCTGCCTCTGGCCTCAAATCTGCGATCTTCCTGCCTCTGCCTCCCAGGTTGCTGGGATGATAGGCATGCACCACTGTATTCAGCCTTAACTTTTCTTATCTGGCATTTAGGAAACCAAGTTCTTCCTACCTGAAACACACATAAGCAGTTCAACTAAAGTTAATTAAGGTCTACTAACCACAAGGAGCCTGCAGCTGTAGCCCTGTGGCATCCGATCCCGTCAGATTTCTGAAGCTAAGCAGGGTCGGGCCTGGTTAGTACCTGGATGGGAGACTGCCTGGGAACACCAGAAGCTGTAGGCTTGGGAGAAGGACCTGGCAACCCCCTCCCAAAAATCAATCTGCCATTGAAAACCCTATGAACAGCAGAGAAGCACTGACAATAGTGTTTCCCCTGTTGCACAGAGGGTCGCTATGAGTCGGATACCGA